>APFE030728780.1:89467-101726 GCA_000404065.3 Pinus taeda
AGAGGTACACAAACTGACATGAGTGGACACAATTGATGACTCACCTACGGACTTGACATTTCGGGAAAGATTCGCTGTGAAATGCACGAATCCATGATTTCGCAGCGCTGTTAGTTTTAAATTCTAATGATGCGCTGCGAAACTGCCTAATCATGATTGCGCTGCAAAACTGGCAAATGGGATTACGCTGCAAAATCACTAAAAGACACGGTGACTCGGATAAGACAAGACATGACTATGGAAGAATGATGGGTGGAGGAGAACCAATAGGAGTCGAGTATGGTTTGAGTTAAAAACTTTTAAAACTCCAAATCCTAAGTGAGAAAAATAAAATGAAATCAACTTTAACACAGACCTTTGTCATCGGACTAGGACAGACAATTATATGCATCAAATTTTTAGTTCTAAGTGATAACAGTGGCTCCACTTGGGATAGTGTGCTCCTGTAGTTCACTAAGAACCTGCAGTTCCAGTGCCTTATCCTCTTATGATAAACAAAATTTTATTTGACAAGTATCTCCTTTAAGTTTCTTGGGCCTTCACCTCGGGCTTAAGCTTGATGATCACTGTATGAAAAAGAAGTCTATATCTACTAAAAAAAAATGCTCAGTCAACCTTGAGCTTATTTGCATTTTCCTACCTACCTACTAGCTGCATTTTCCACTTTAGGTCAAGCAATATGATATTTCCAATAAAGCCAATCAATTGTCCTTCCTGATATTGGAGGCTCTTGACTGCATTCAACCTCAAAATAACCATGGTAGTGGGATGACCAAATCAACTCATAATATACCTTCTCTTCATAATGCAAATGAAAATGAAAAATTGGTGTGCAAAGCTTGTCCATGTATTCATTTATTGGGTCAAAGAGGACATGGTTATTTTGATGATCATCATAACATTCTACATCTTTAGACAATTGATTCTCAGCCACACACGATTTCTTTGATATGCTATCCAACTGCTCTTCTAAATGGTTCCCACAAACAATGTAATTTTCCTCCTTATTAGGATCATTCTTTGATGCAAGCTGCTGCAAGGAAACACAAAATTAAACAACCTTTTCCTTTGCCTGAGGATTATAAAAGCTATCTTCTAGTATTTCTTCTTGTTGTGTGTAATAATTTTCATCTTCATTATGATTCAAAGATTGAGAAGACTGCTACATCTCTACATCAATATCAGAGGATTGAACATGGTTTTCATAAGTAAACCCCTGTTGATCTTCATGTTGTATTTCATGAGATGTTATACTTTCTTCTTGGTGTTGAAATGCATTGTTATGAAGAGCATCTAAAATTTCTTCATCAATAAATTCATCATCACCATAACAATCCTCCAAGTACTGAATAAGACTTAAAGAATGTCTACAACAATCTTTGAGTAGCAATAAAGAAGGATGACATTCTTTATACATCTCATAGAATTCATCATGAAAACTAGCAAGTGAATATATTGAACCATTTTCCAAACTTTTATACCAAGACCATGCTTTTCCTTCTAAAGTGGTCATAAACATTCTCATGAGACAATCCTCAGGGAAGTGAACCTTAAGACTGCGTACATGCATATGAAACCTAACCAAATGAAGAGCAGCATTGTCTTTCTTTTCATCTTTGAATATTGGAAGATCCTCTAACCGATCAACCTTTCGCATAGGATTTGGAAAACCAGGGATATGAGACCGATTCATAGGAGCATACCTGGCATTCATTCTTGCAGTGGAACTCATCCTGGAAGTTCATCAAGCTACTGATCTTCTAGCAGTGGAGTCACCTTCCAATTTGTTATTTGATGTCTGGAGTTGCCAAGGTAGTTTTG
Source organism: Pinus taeda (assembly GCA_000404065.3). Classification (NCBI taxonomy): domain Eukaryota; kingdom Viridiplantae; phylum Streptophyta; class Pinopsida; order Pinales; family Pinaceae; genus Pinus; species Pinus taeda. The sequence continues at coordinate 91,289 of APFE030728780.1, forward strand.
CAGCCTCAAAAAGATGTCTGAGCTCCTGCTACCTTCAAAAGTTCAGCCTCTTGATTTTGGGAAAGAATAAGCTTCAGGCTCCCGGCAGATGCACCAAAATGTTATATCAAAATCTGACCTTGGAAGGCTGTAGACAAGGAAGACCTCAAGTAACTATTTCAAACCTACTTTAGGCTGAGGCTTAGCCTCCTCAACCTGAGAGGGCTCTCTCTAAATGGATTAATGATTTTGATTAAAGGTAAGATGGCTAACTCTTATAGAACAACTGTGACAAATATGAATGGTGGAAACACATTTAACAACTATCCATTGGGCTTATGGAGTCAACAACACCTCAATATCATAATGAACTCAACCTTACATGGAAGTCAGGGCATTCAACATTTAAACATTCAGAACACAAACTCATATGGGACAACACAGTTTATAAATGTATACAGGAAGTCAGAGCACATTCAGTGAATTCTGAGTGATTATACATTCATACCACTGTAAGAATTAATAAAAGGACAACATCACATATTCTGAACATAAAAAATCCTTCATGAATCCTCAGAAGTAAAGTCAAATATGTATTACTGAAAATGAGTCTTACATAAGCCAAATACAAGCTTTTCCATAAAATTTCCAACCCTTTGTACATTGCTCTTTCTCTTATTTATAGAACTCTTCTACCTGATTGATATTACTCCTCTAGCATGAGGGAAAGTCGAATTTTCCTTGCTATGATGACACCTATTAACATTTAAAACTAACCAATAAATACAACTGACTGCTAACTAGCAGTTTTAGAGACCTAAGACAATTAGGATTCTATCTCTTCATCATGATTACTAAAACCTTATCTAAACATTTAAAACATTCTTTGACACCTAAAACTCCATGAAGTCTAACTTGATGAAGCCTCCCATGTGGTCATCTGACTGCTGAAGACAAACCCTAGAAATTAGGGAACATGTTTCCCTGTTTTTAGGTTTAGAATCCGTGACAATGGCACGTGGGACAGAGCCTTTATCTCCTCATCCATGACACATTTTTCGAAACTGAAGGAGGTTTTTGTATTCCAGGATGTTTAGAACAGAAACCTCTCTTGGTTTTCTAAACTACGTCTCCAGTTGTCCAGAATCGATCCTTGAAGAAGACGTGTAAAACAGGAAATTTTGATTTTGAAAAACTGCACCTACAGCAGTTTCGTAGTGCAAGTTTTGTCCTTCATTTCTCCTAGCTCATGATGTATTTGAGGAAACTGAAGGAGGTTTTTGTGAAAGAATCCATGCTGAAAAAAAAATCTTTTGGTTTTTTGAAACACCGTCCCTACCTCCCAGAATGTGCCTTTGAAAAACAACGGTAAAACAGAGGAATATGCCTGTGAAAAACTTGCACATAGAGCAGTTTCGTAGCGCAAGTTTAATCACCCATTTCTCCCAGATCATAATTAATTTGAAGAAACTGAAAGATAATTTTGTAGCTAAGTATGTTAGGAATAAAAACCTCTTTGAATTTTCCAAAATATTCTTTCAGTTTCTCTTGAGACCTCCTGGAAGTTGACTACTTAAAACCGTTTTTCTCCTGAAAAAGGCTGCTTCAGTTACCCCGGTTGTTCTTCATACAATTGCATTGGATTATATTGTTTTGCATACACTATAGACTTGACCAAAAACCCCTTTGAAGCTGCCTTAAGCATCATGAACAAAACTTACATCAATGAATGATCATCTTCATAAACTTTCTTTCAAAAATATTTGCCATTTGTCACTTAAAATTGGTCAACTTCATTAAAATGTGTAGCTACAGCAGTTTCGTAGCGCGCTACGAAACTGTTGTGTAATCACCAAAACAAAGTTTTAATGCCAATTCAGCTCTCTTTATCTTTCCTTTTCTTGAAATGGCCTTTCCATCTACCATGAAGTTGTTCAAAACTTACATGCCTTGCTTGAACCTTCAAAGAACTCTGATGTATGCTGACCCTGACTTTGCCAAGGCTTCTTATGCATGAAAGGAGCATGAGAATGACCAAAAACAATTCTTCCTTACCTTACCCTTTTATTTTGAAATCTTTTTAGTGATAACACCCCCAACAACTATTCTATAACTTTTGTAGGTCGGTGGGCCACGAGGAAAGAGACTGTCATAGCTACCAATTGCTAATGGACTAGTCATCTGCCTATAGAATGTAGACTGAGGTGTGAGGTCAGGATTCAGCCGTGGTGATCATGGACTATGGATGAGGATGGGGTGAAATGGGGCTAGGAAGGGGTCGCGGGCAGCTAATCTGCTACAACTGCGGAAGACCAGGACATTATGCACAGGATTGTACCAACCCAACTATAATTTTGTGCAGTTATTGTGAGCAGTTTGATCATGAGCTAATATATTTTCCTACACTGATAGCACAAATTCGTGAAAGAAAAGCAGCGCAACCAACAACAACCCAGAATGTACAGATGATGAGGTTCAAACCTCGTAAGGATGATCCCAAGCTCAACATGGTACTCAGGAGTGGCATGGCTACAGGAGTGGATGGATAGAACTCAGGGGCAATAAGGAGACATATCAGGAAGCTCGGGAGAGCTTCGTGAAGGTCTCTACCCCAGGTAATAGAGATAAGCCCGAGTCAGACAAGGATCCCTCGATGATAACTACCTTTTTAGAGACATGTATAAAATTTCTTTACGACAACAAGGCGTTTAAAGGCTTATAGGAGTTAATAAATAGATGCGCAAGATGAAGTGAACCTCTTGTCATTCGAAAGTTTGGAAGACATGCATCACAGACTGGAAGGGAAATGTGGTTAACAACACAGATCGACGATTATGAGATGGAGCATGTCATTTTGTATCCGGGCTCAGATGCCAACGTATTGCTAAAACAAACATGTGAGTGCATGGGTAAGCCTACACTATAATGGTCCCCTATCCAATTACAAATGGAAAATCAACAGAAGGTGCTCCCCATGGGAAGGCTGCAAGGGGTTACGGTAGACCTTGACGACATAAGCACCCACATGGACTTTGAAGTTATTGACCTCATGGATGAAAATATGCCCTATCATGCATTGTTAGGAATAGATTAGGCCAACGAGATGAACAGAGTTATTAATCTAAAGAAGAGGACAATGATATTTGAAAAAAAGGCACTCCACATCGTCATTTCGCTAGATCCGACTGAAGGACCGCGCTACATCGAACCGGTGCATTTTTCCAGGAAAAATAGTGTCATTTCGATTTGCTATTCCCACTAAGATTGGTACCTATCTTAGAAAGAAACAATCAAAGAAATTTTCGATTTCCTCTATGTATGATAGATAAGAGAGAAGCAAAGGGACCAACTTGGATCTTCCGCTTGACTCCTTGCTTGATTTCTCTCCTCCTTGATAAAGCTTACAACTCCTCTCCTACTTGTCCCGCTTAGAGAATACCTGTAGAAACAAAGTAACAAAGCATGATCAAAGAATCTCGATCTATTTTATCATAAACAATGTAGAATCAGAAATACATTGAGCATACAATGGCATTTACAAATAACAAGATTCACAATTACACAATTATATGCAGGAAAACTCAGAATTTTATTAAAATAAAAGGGAGAATTACAACCGATATATCCGATCAAGCATCATCCTCCCAGCATCAAAGCCTTCTTCACCTCATGAAAAGAAATATCACCCAACAGTACAATACTTCTTCTCAAAGATAAACTATCAACACTTCCTTACAAATTACAAAATTCCTGCCTCCAGATCTCTCAGATGAGGGATCCATTTATGGATATTTGCAAAGGTGTGAGTCATCTCTGGGTTTTTTATTAGTGTCATTCCACTTGTAGTTCTTAATTCCACTTGGAGATTTCTTAGATCTCTTACTCATCCTTGGGCGAATCCAGAGAGGCAAGTGTCATAGGAGAAGTTTCTATAAGATTCCATGAGCATCCACTTAGCAAACTGTCTCAGACATTTGTCCATTCTCACTCATCACACCCCATAGAAGGCTTGTTCAGTATGCATCGCACCTAGCTAGTGTAGGAGTCAGTATGCATCGCACCCTGACAGTGGAGCAGTGAGTATAGTCCAGTTTTGGCCAGTTCTGAGTGGTTTTTTAGGTGGAAATTCTGGGGAATGATGTAATTAGTTGAATATGATCCTTTAGGGTATGAAACAACACCTTTAAGGGTTAAATAGCCTTTGGTTTATCAACATATAAGATTGGGGTTGCAGTGCCCAAATATGTCTATAACAGTGCATGCTAGAGAATGCGATGATTACATAGATGGTAGCTACAGAATGTCTCCCCAAGAGTGAGGAAAAGTGAAGACATCAGAGGATAGAAGAATATCATGGGGTGATGGAGAATCCTGCATTTCTGATTCAGATGAGGAAGATGAACAGTGGCGTAATAGGTTGAACAGAGTAACCACTCTACACTGCAACATGGTGACGAAATTGCTGTACTGCGTAAGGGCCCAAGATCCTAAATTGCCAAAGTATGATGGGTTGATGATGGTAGATGAATTCCTAACCAAATTTGAAATCGTAGTACCAGAGCACCAACAATTTGATGCGATGAGATGGGTGTTGTGCGTGACATCTGCGCGATGATGGGGCACACATGAAGGAACGTTTGAAGATTAGCACGTCTGTAGGCGCATAATGAAGATCAGATTTGGGAAGCCGGAACTATGCATAGTTGAGAAATATGATGGACGGGATGATCCATGCATGCACCTGACCAGGTGGATCAAAGAATACAGAAAGGAACCTCAACCAGAATGGGTGCACTTATTTTCTCACACCCTAGACATCATTCCCATAAACTGGTATGCGAATGCGAAGCTCCGCCACGACATAGGTGAGTGGGATATCTCACGCGCAGGGTTTACATTGACATTCGTGTTCAAAGATCAATGGATTGATCCCATGGATGAAGCGTTACAGTTGGTAAATGCTGCCATATTCAAGACACACTTACAGCTAGAGGAAACTGTGCAGCCTGACTGGTCGCGACAGCTGAGACAGGCGCTTGAATGTTATACTGTCCAAGTAGAAGATGATGAGGAAGATCCGAAAAACATCAATATTTTGGAATCAGAGGGGGGCCATGATGTGTGCAGACCCAAAGTCAAAGATCCATATATAAAGATGCCATTAAAAATGAAACAAGTTAATATTGGAACCAAAGAAGAACCGAAGTATGCAACACTTGGGGACTACTAGGACAATGCCACAGTGGAGTCATCGAATTGCTTCGAGAATACCAAGATTTGTTCAGAATAAATATCAAGGAGCTAAAAGGGATCCTAGGAGACTTAGGAATGATGAAGATAACATTAAATCTAGACGTGGAAATGTGGGGGGCCAGGAAGCCTACTCTTTCACGGATGGGTTCTCAGGATACCACCAGATCAAGATCGCGCCACAGGATAGGAGTAAGACAATGTTTGCTACGGAATGGGTTTGTTTTTAGTACATGGTGATCCCCTTACGTTGGCAATTGTTTCATGAATAGTAGTCGCTGCATTCAAAGAATTTAGCCACGAGTTCTTGGAGGTATACCTTGATGACTGGATCGTGTTTGAACTGGTTAAGAAGCACGTAGCAAGATTACAGTTGATGTTGGATACTTGACGCTAACATCAGATTCTGCTAAATTTGAAGAAGTGTACTTTCCTGGTCCCATTCAGGAACCTACTGGGCCACGTGGTCTGTAAGCAAGGTCTGATGGTGGATGTAGCAAAGATCATCATCATACTCAATCTGCAAGCACCTTGAAGTGTCAAGCAATTACACGTCACACTAGGACACTTAGGATACTATCGAAAGTTCATCAAAAGCTACGCTCAGATCATGGCTCCGATGGAATAGTTGCTGAAAAAGGATGCTACATATTGCTAGAATGAGGAATGTAACAAAAGTTTGGAGACACTTAAGGAAAAGATGGCATTGGCCCCTATATTGGTCTTTCTGAAATGGGATGTCGAATTTCATGTGCACATTGATGCGTCATGTATTGCATTAGGGACAGTACTTACGAAACCAGGCACAGAGGGAATTTACCACCCGATTATGTTCGCAAGTCACCAGCTGTCAAAAACTGAGAAGAATTTCTACACTTCTGAGCGTGAGGGATTAGCAATGGTATACGTGCTTCAAAAATTCTGCCACTATTTTCTTGGAGGTCACTTTAAGATGTATATCGTTCACTCGTCATTAAAATACCTAGTGAATAATCTTGTGTTGGGGGGGCGCATCTGCAGATGGTTTTTATTATTCCAAGAGTATGAATTTGAGGTCATCGCCAAGCTGAGACGTCTAGATGCAGGCCCAGATCACCTATCCCGAATTGAGACTAGCGAAGAACACAAAAATCTAGAGGATGGACTTCCGGATGCTCAGTTATATGCGGTGCATGTAGCGGATGGTCATTTTGAAGATATAATCCATTTTTTAACTGCAGGGATCGCACCGATTCACAACGATGAGATCTTGTGTCGATATGTCCTAGAGTTCGAGCTAGTATAGATCCTAGCTGAGGCGCATGGGGGGGTTGCTAGCAGACATTATGCGGGTCATTCCACAGCCTAGAAGATACTTCACACAGGATTATGGTGGCCTACTGTGCATGAGGATTCAAAAGCATAGTTTTGAATCTGTGACATATGTCAATGGACGGGGAAACCTTGCCGGAGAGATGAAATTCCACTCCAGCCACAAATGATGCTACAGCCCTTCGAAAAGTGGGCAATCAACTTCGTAGGACCTATCAAGCATCGAGGGAAAATGGGCGCACGCTACATCATCACATCGATAGAGTATTTGACTCGATGGCACAACTGGTTAAGGATGGCAAGACTGCAACAACTACGTAGTTTTTGTTCAGGAACATACTAACAAAGTTTAGATGTCCCAAAATTCTCATGAGGGACATGGGAATGCATTTTATAAATGAAATAATCGACGCACTCACTAAAGAATTTTAGATATATCACCAACAAAGTACACCGTACCACCCGCAAGCGAATGGGACCATTAAGGGATTCAACAAAATCTTAGAGACCGTATTGACCAAGGTCTTTAATGCTTGACGAAATGACTAGGACTTATGCATCCCTATTGTGCTATGGGAATATTGAACCACTTGCAATAAGTTGATGGGCCAAACACCTTTTCGGTTAATCTATGGCAAGGAAGCCATTATTCCTATGGAATATATTGTACCTAGTCTACGGATCGCAGTAATCACAAGTATGGCAGACCGCAGGGTTTTAGAGGAAAGGCTTGCATAGCTCAAAGAACTGGAGGAGGAATGGTTTTTGGCTGCATTCCATTAGGAAGTATAGAAACAACATGAAAAATCGTAACATGATCGCCATATCAAGGTGTGTACTTTCAACTAGAAGGATTTATTATTTCTATATGATAGTAAATTCAAGAAAGTCCCTGACAAACTTTGAATTCATTGGTTGGGACCCTATGTCATCAAAGCAATTACCGATGGAGATACGGTTCAACTTGCCAAACTCAATGGGGACCCCTTCCAAGGCCGAGTGAATGGCAGTCGCCTGAAGCTCTATACGATTAGTTTGGTCACCTGACTAACTGTTCAAGGGACAGTCTCACGACTCCAGCCAGTTGAAAGAGAGTGCGGGATGGTAAAGCAGACTGGGAGAAAGAGGCGCGAGTTCCAGGATACGTGTCGATCTGGCTCATCATCAAGATGGTAGTCACACGGTCAGAAGCATGTTGCTGCGTTACTTTGAGCAAAGCTAACCATTCATTTCACTATTCATGATAAGATGTCTGTATTATGGTTAAAGGGAGTGGGTGGCAGGCAATTAAGAGGAAGAGTACTAGCTAGACATGGCATGAGCTACCACAAAATCTCTATGGGGATGCTGGAATAGGCAGGAATCAGGAAATTTTAATTTCAAATCGCTTATAAATTACTGAGGGGCATCGACCGGGTGAACTATACTTCCACCAAGCATATGCTAAGTATTGATATGGAGCTAGTTAGTATCTCTACACAAGGGATAAGGCCAAGGTTGGTGATATGGCTAATGGAGTAGCAGGACTATCTAAGGAGCATGGTGTTGACAGTCACATGCATTCCGCAGCTGGATGCCTTGATAGTAGTGGATGTACTAGAAAAAGCGAGACACGAAGTAGACTTGGTCCGGATGTCATCACCTCGCCCACGGGTAGGTCGATGAACCACAACAATTCAGCAAAGTAATGGAAAAACGGAGACCATGGGTGGAAACAAAGTTACTAAGGCATCTACGAAAGACCTTAAGAAATGGAATCTCATGGACAACAACAACAGTCTTGCAAAATTGCAACACAAGCTATAGCAAACACGATAAAGAGTGGATATGAAGGTTGGAAGTGGCTGCGGTGGTACAAGGAGGTTCCGTACGTGGTTCCCCCACTCAAGCTAAAATCAAATGAGGGGTTGTTTTGTGTTAACTAAGCAGAGTAGAATGAGCAACATCAATTGCAAGAAGTGGTATGAAAATTGAATTAGGAGTCATGTTAGCTTCATGCTCATAGCAGGTATTCATTTTTCATGTTCGACATTTCTACATACCAAATATGTCATACTTTGCATGCTTCAATGTTCCATATTTGCTACTAAGGCCAAAGAAGTGTCCATGAGAGTGTGCTAGTCTAAGTGCCTCTGATGTATTCCAATTTTGATGAGTTATTCCATTTTTGAAGAATTTTCAGTTAAAGGGAGGTCCAAACAGCTTAATCTTGGTCTCCCTAGGTTTCAATTTCCTGTTGTGGAATATAGAGAATCATTATCTGTCCAAACAACTTAATTTTGGCGGATTCTTAGATAGGTAGAGAAGCAAGGGTGCTCAACAGCCTAATCTGAGCCCCTGGATGAAATAAGTATAGATGTAGATAGGAGGACAATAAAAAAGAAAAAGTTGAAAAGTTGGGTTTGCTAGTTCAAGTGCACCCAAACCAAAAGAAGAAAAAATGTTAGGTAAAGTAGGCTGGGTAAGTAGTTTTGTGGTTGCAGAAATCAAGCTATGTGATCCATTTCATGTTTCCAAGTGTTATATTTATCCAGATCACAGTTTCGAGGCACTTTTTCATTTTGATCAGATCAAGCAGGGCATCTCTAACTCCCCCTTCTTCTTATTTCCCAAATCACTCACTAACATCCCCTTGAGGACCTTGGGATCTGCCCAACCAGTCCTATTATCCCTCCACTTTTCCCCTACACTTCACCTCACAAATTCATATTAACTCCTAAATTTATTATATATCTCCCTAACTACTTTCCCACCCCTATTTGCTATTTAAAACTATATAAAATCCCAAAAATATTACATATCCCACCCTATAGCACTTTAGCTATGTAACATGGTTTGGGAGATATTTGTCCATTTGGGACTAATATAAACCCTTCTACATCCTAACCCGGAGTTACTTTAACCCCTGGTTAAAGTAATAACCATTATGGTCCCCCTCCCTCATCTATTAACCTAATCTTCCCCCTCCGTGTGCATTATTATCGGTTTGATGTCCAAAGGTTCAAAAACATTTAACTCTACCAGCGTGCATAACCCGCATAAACTATAAACCCACCTTCCTAAAGTTCCCCCCCTGCCGAAATTAAATAATTAAAAAAGCGCCGCAGGTCCCATCCCTTATCCTTCCATCTGTTGCGCCATCTGTCCGATTGCCTGCACCCTAGATTTACGGTGGGTGGGTATTCTCCCCTCTGAACTTGTCGATGGTTAGCGTCCGGGAGATGGGCGATTTTCCCGTTGTACTCTCGTCACGCGTCACCCTTTCGACTGTGGCAGAGCCCCCTCCTCCCAAACCACCTCTGCACAAAAGCGGTGTGCCATGAAACCGGATACCGCTTCCCCTTGCGTGACGTAAGCACCACGTCACCCTACCACGTCACCCTGCCACATCACCCTGCTGACTTCATCCGCTGTACTAGGTCCCACCGCTGACGTCATGCTGACGTCACCGCCGAAGAAAAAGCACCAAAGGTGAAATCGCTGCTTAGGAAGACCAGAATGAAAATCAGAGGCAGTTTTTGATGCGCTTAGCGCTAATCACGCATCGCTAAGAAAAAAGGGCCAAAATGGAAAGCCCCAGTCCAGCGCATGGTTTGCAGCATTCATTTTTCTCAAAAGAGATAAAAAGGGCGATTTAGCAGTTTAAAGAGTATTAGAGGAAAGATAAAGCCCAGATTCAATTAAAAGAGTAGCAGTGAAGCGGCAAAGAGTATCAGATCGACAATATCAAAGAATTTAAGTATGGGGGTTTACGTAGTGCATTATATTAGATATCATTTTGGGATTCAACTGCGTTAAGTATGTCATTCACGTATGACCATTTCCATGAGAGGTAGTCATAACTGACTAATTTCTCATGATTTTTTGAATAGTTCACTTAGCACTCATTGCATCTGGT
>APFE030728780.1:102402-120840 GCA_000404065.3 Pinus taeda
CCACTTCTTCACCCCTGTGAGCATCACCCGATGTAATGAGTGCTAAGTGAACTATTCAAAAAATCATGAGAAATTAGTTAGTTACGACTACCTCTCATGGAAATGGTCATACGTGAATGACTTACTTAACGCAGTTGAATCCCAAAATGATATCTAATATCAAAGAAGGTGAACATTGAAAGCCTCCATCAAAATCAAAGAAAGCGGTGAAGCCACTTAAAGGCTCTCAGATCATAATTAATGCACATCAAAGCCACTCAAGAGTAGCGGAATAGAGGCCAATGCACAGTTATGATAAATGGCCAGCGCATAACAGCAAAGGCCACATGGCCTCATTTTTTGTAACAGCTGCCCCAGCACAGCATTAGATAGATATTTTTTACATTATTGCAAGAGAAGTTAGGTTAATTGCATTTATTTCCTCAGATCTTCTATCAGATCTATTTTTGTAGATATTTTGCCTATAAATACAGCCCTGAACAATGTAATAAGGGTTGGTTGGTTGTATCTCTCATTCTAGACTTGTGCTGTAAATTTTAATAGCTTCTATAATCAAAGATTGCTGGAATGTTTGCATCTGAAATGACTGGTTGTGCATTTAATGGCTGAAGAACTTGATATGGAATTCTTGTGCTTGCTCATGGTCCAATAAGTCTTTCCTCCTTCTGTTTATCAGTTTATATGTACCTGTATCATCTATATATCATAATCTAAGTTGCAGGAAGAAGGATTAGATCAGAACTGGTTTTCATGCCCTCTGTGCTCAATTCTTGCAACTTCTCTATGTTTTCCTCTGAACCAGTGATGAATATGCATTTTTAATTAAACATGTTTAAGCTATTTCCTCCACATATGAATGTTGTCTAGGAATTCTTCATTGCCCTATTCAGCCTTCATCCACTTTCCCTCTTTGGCCGGATGAGAGAATTCTTAACTTCCTCTCATCCCCTGACCTCCATTTCATCTTTGTTCAAGAATAAATCATTGCGCCATGTGTAGCTATCCTGCTCCATATTCCCCTCTTCTAGCAAAAAAAGCACATCCATGAGTTCCCATTCATGGACTCCATGCCCAATGGTTTGAACTTCTTACACTTTGCATGCCAACTCTGCCTGAAAAGATCAACCATCCCACCAAACTCAAACAAAACCCATGTACATCATATCTAGCCTAAAATCATCCCTTAAACAAAGCTAAATCCCAAAGAGAGAGCCCTCTCTGACTGCTGGTAGGCTAGGACCTGCAGTCCAAATATTGGTTTGTGGTTACCTCGGCCATATTCCCTTGGGAGTCAAAGGAAACAACCTAAGTGATAACATATTGGCGACTCCGCTGGGGAAAATCATTTGTTCATCACTGTAAATCCCCATTTTGATCAGTTTGCCTTTCGAATAAGTCTTCAACTTGTTTTGAAAAATCTCAAAAAATAAAAAATAAAAACTCAAAAAATCTCAAAATACTTTGTTTCTTATTTCATATTTAGTTCTGATCTGTGTGGTGGATAGAGATCAGGGCCTTCAAAGTTAATTTATTTATCCGCCCGGCGACTCCACATAATCCTCATAATAAAGACTCCGCTGGAGAAATGAACCCAAGAGAAATATACAAGCAGATCAGGCTTTTCACCTGGATTACTATCCAAGAGGTCATGTTCTTTCTCTTCCATAAAATTTTGATGTGTATATTGTATTTTAAAAATGATTTAAATTAGATTTTTATGATTTTCCTTTTGAAAATTTTGTTGAAAAGTCTCCTTGCACATTAGAACAACAACCTTTAAATGCTGCTGAAAATCATCATACAGCCAAGGAGGAAACAAATTTCAAAGCCAATCATTCTATCCTTGTTCATATCGAGCCCATTCAGCAAATCCCTGTACATAATCCCATGCCTCGTAAGGTTCCTGACAGATATAAGCATCTTGTTTTTCCTCCCGTGCTTAATCCTCTGCCCAAAAGTCATCCTGAGTATCTCCCAAGATTTGATGGAGAGAATGGTATTACTGCACAAATGCATATCCAAGCCTTTGAAGACTATCTTAATATATTTGAAGTGGAGGATGAGGATGTTAGTATGAGGATGTTTGCCCTTTCTTTGCAAAGCGAAGTTAGGGCTTGGTTTAAAGCATTTCCTGAGGCTAGCATCTCTAATCTTCAGCAGTTTTCCAAGCTCTTCCTTGATAGATGGATGATCAAACTTAATTTCCTCTTGCTCATTGAAAAATATAATCAATTAAAAAGGCTCCCTAATGAATCTGTTCAGCAGTTTTCTGATCGATTCAATCAAGTCTATTTTTCTATGCCATTGAATATTAGGTCTCCCCCTGATCTAGCTCTATTGCACTATCCTAGAGCATTTGATCAAGAAATCGAGTTCCATTTGAGAGAAAGATGCCCGTCCACTTTGAAACAAATGCAAAACATAACTATGGATGTGGAGGCAAATCTGAAGATGAGAGATGAGCGGCGCAAAGCAGAGCAAGAAGAAAAATATCATGGTTTGTTACAAAAGTCAGAGGAAATGATCAAAATGAAAGTGGAATGTTTCGAGCACCAGAACACATCTATTTTGCGAGAGGAAAGTAATGACATTCATGAACAAACCTGCCACAAAACAGATGACATATTCGTACAACCACACATGATGGAGGAGTCTCCTGATATACTATATGAATATAACAACTTCTCTTCTTTCAACTTCTTGCCAAAATATGATGAGTATGATGATGATTATGAGCCTAATGACCAAATCAGCCTTGCAGAGGAGTTAGAGCCTATTTTGGCAAAAAGCACAGTTTAGGTTCAACAGCCTAAAATCAATGATCAACGTGCCTATCTCAGCTATGAAGAAAAGGAGGAAAACGCAGAAAATTTTGAAGCCAGTGAAGGAACTTTGCCTTTTTGTTTTGAATCTTTTCAATTTATTAATGAACACTATCATGCAGTTAATAAGAAAGTATTAGCAAGTGTTGATATTGATCATCTTGAGGAAGCCCAAATCATTGTTCAAAATATATTGCCTCTAGTTTTGCAGCCCCAAAGAGCCATCAAATATCAGATTGAGGAAGATTTGAAAGCGGCTGTTCATGACCAAGTGATCCAAGTCAATCCCCTACCTCTTTGCTTTTAGTCAGTTGAGTTTTTCGAAGAAGAAGAGGAGCAGCCTGTGCAGATCAATCAAGGTCCATATGAGCCTGCTTGTAATAAATTGCAAATATCAGTTCAGGTTGCATATGATTCATCTGATGACAGGGTGTATGATGAAGTAAAGAAGTGCTCTTATCCATTAGGAGGCTCTGTGCCTCAATATCAAAATGTTGATGATATCCAATTTCCAAGGCATGATAGTGATCCCAAACTTTTGTACAATTCTTCAATTCAGCCCAGCAATTGTATATATATGTTGCGGGACCCTTTTGTACAGTTTCTTGTTTCAGCAAATAAGGTCAGCAGTTATCTGATCTTCTTAAAAGTTAACAAAGTTATATCTGATGGCAAGATCCCCCATTTTAGCACCAACAAGCACAAGAAGCAAAGCTTACTGATGTTTTTAATGCTGAAGTGGGTGCATTGGCTATTTCATTTCACCTAATAGAAAAGAAGGTGCTGATTAGGATAGGTAGGTAGGATTAATAAGGCAGCCGACAAAGGGAATTTTGCAGAGTATAAAAACAACTAAATATTAAGGCATTCTGACCTACTGTTCTTGACTTTTCACAAGGAAAAGCCATCTCCAAGTGGATCCACTGTTAGCCTCCTGCTCATAGCAGGTATTCATTTTTCATGATCAACATTTCTACATACCAAATATGTCATACTTTGCATGCTTCAATGTTCCATATTTGCTACTGAGGCCAAAGAAGTGTCCATGAGAGTGTGCTAGTCTAAGTGCCTCTGTTGTATTCCAATTTTGATGAGTTATTCCATTTTTGAAGAATTTTCAGTTAAAGGGAGGTCCAAATAACTTAATCTTGGTCTCCCTAGGTTTCAATTTCCTGTTGTAGAATATAGAGAATCATTATCTGTCCAAAGAGCTTAATCTTGTCAGATTCTTAGATAGGTAGAGAAGCAAGGGTGCTCAACAGCCTAATCTGAGACCCTGGATGAAATAAGTATAGATGTAGATAGGAGGATAGTAAAAAAGAAAAAGTTGAAAAGTTGGGTTTGCTAGTTGAAGTGCAACCAAACCAAAAGAAGAAAAAATGCTAGGTAAAGTAGGCTGGGTAAGTAGTTTTGTGGTTGCAGAAATCAAGCTATGTGATCCATTTCATGTTTTCAAGTGTTATATTTATCCAGATCACAGTTTTGAGGCACTTTTTCATTTTTATGAGATCGAGCAGGGCATCTCTAACTCCCCCTTCTTCTTATTTCTCGAATTACTCACTAACATCCCCTTGAGGACCTTGGGATCTGCCCAACCAATCCTGTTATCCCTCCACTTTTCCCCTACACTTCACCTCACAGATTCATATTAACTCCTAACTTTATTATATAGCTCCCTAACTACTTTCCCACCCCTATTTTCTATTTAAAACTATATAAAATCCCAAAAATATTACATATCCCACCCTATAGCACTATAGCTATGTAACATGGTTTGGGAGATATTGGTCCATTTGGGACTAATATAAACCCTTCTGCATCCTAACCCGGAATTACTTTAACCCCTGGTTAAAGTAATAACCATTATGGTCCCCAACCCTCATCTATTAACCTAATCTTCCCCCTCCGCGTGCATTATTATTGGTTTGATGTCCAAAGGTTCAAAAACATTTAACTCTACCGGCGCGCATAACCCGCGTAAACCGTAAACCCACTTTCCTAAAGTTCCCCCCCCCCCCCCGCCGAAATTAAATAATTAAAAAAGGCACCACAGGCCCCGTCCCTTATCCTTCTGCCGCCTTCTCTGTTCCGCCATCTGTCCGATTGCCCTAGATCTACGGTGGGTGGGTCTTTTCCCCTCCGAACCTGTCGATGGTTAGCGTCCGGGAGATGGGTGGTTTTCCCGTCGTACTCCTGCCACACGTCACCCTCTCGACTGTGGCGGAGCCCCCTCCTCCCAAACCACCTCTGCACAAAAGCGGTGTGCCATGAAACTCGATACTGCTTCCCCCTATGTGACGTAAGCACCACGTCACCCTGCCACATGACACTTCCACGTCACACTGCCATGTCACGCTATCACATCACCCTGCTGACGTCATCCATCGTACTGGGTCCCAACGCTGACGTTATGCTGACGTCACTGCCGAAGAAAAAGCGCCAGAGGCGAAATCGCTGCTAAGGAAGCCCGAAATGAAAATCAGAGCGAGTTTTTGATGCGCGATTAACGCTTAGCGCTAATCGCGCATCGCTAAGAAAAAAGGACCAAAATGGAAAGCCCTAGCCCAGCGCATGGTTTGCAGCAGCCATTTTGCCCGAAAGAGATAAAAAGTGTGATTTAGCAGTTTAAAGAGTATCACAGGAAAGATAAAGCCCAGATTCAATTAAAAAAGTAGCAGTGAAGCGGCAAAGAGTATCAGATCGACAATATCAAAGCAGGTGAACATTAAAAGCCTCCATCAAAGTCAAAGAAAGTAGTGAATCCACTTAAAGGCTCTCAGATCACAGTTAATGCACATCAAAGCCACTCAAGAGCAGCGGAGCAGAGACCAATGCGCAGTTATGATAAATAGCCAGCACATAACAGCAAAGGCCACATGGCCTCATTTTTTGTAATAGATGCCCCAGCGGAGCATTAGATAGATATTTTTTACATTACTTGCAAGAGAAGTTAGGTTAATTGCATTTATTTCCTCAGATCTTCTATCAGATCTACTTTTGTAGATATTTTGCCTATAAATATAGCCCTGAACAATGTAATAAGGGTTGGTTGGTTGTATCTCTCATTCTAGACTTTCACTGCAAATTTTAAGAGCTTCTATAATCAAAGATTGCTGGAATGTTTGCATCTGAAATGACTGGTTGTGCATTTAATGGCTGAAGAACTTGATATGGAATTCTCGTGCTTGCTCATGGTCCAATATGTCCTTCCTCCCTTTGTTTATCAGTTTATATGTACCTGTATCATCTATATATCATAATCTAAGTTGCAGGAAGAAGGATTAGATCACAACTAGTTTTCATACCCTCTGTGCTCAATTCTTGCAACCTCTCTATGTTTTCCTCTGAATTAGTGATGAATATGCATTTTTAATTAAACATGTTTAAGCTATTTCCTCCACATATGAATGTTGTCTAGGAATTCTTCATTTCCCTATTCAACCTTCATCCACTTTCCCTCTTTGGTCGGATGAGAGAATTCTTAACGACCTCTCATCCCCTGACCTCCATTTCATCTTTGTTCAAGCATAAATCATTGCGCCATGTGTAGCTATCTTGCTCCATATTCCCCTCTTCTACCAAAGAAAGCACATCCATGAGTTCCCATTCATGGACTCCATGCCCAATGGTTTGAACTTCTTACACTTTGCATGCCAACTCTACCTGAATAGATCAACCATCCCACAAAACTCAAAAAAAACCCATGTACATCATATCTAGCCTAAAACCAGCCCTTAAACAAAGCTAAATCCCAAAGAGAGAGCCCTCTCTGACTGCTGGTAGGATAGGACCTGCAGTCGAAAGATTGGTTTGTGGTTACCTCGGTCGTATTCCCTTGGGAGTCAAAGGGAAGAACCTGAGTGATAACAAGTAGGACGAAGCATTGTAGGAGACAACGAAGAAGCAGTAGGACAATGAGCTTCACTTAGAGGGAGGTGAACCGCGAAGCCACGACAACGCATCTCGCCACACCAACAAGTGACTCGAGATGAGTCACGATAGTTTTGTTGGGGGACTATTGGCTAGCGTACATCCCACATAATAGTTTTGGGTTTGATATCCTAGAGATTAGGATAAAAATATTGTAAACCTCCAAAATATGTGGAGCACTAAATGTAAAATATCGAGTCAAAGGGTTATCCGCTAAAAAAATAATATAACACAATAGGAAGTAAGTTAGTCGAGAGACCATAGATATGTATAAATAGAGTGCAACTATATCACGGAAAGGCAGTTATTTTTGGGCGTGATCTTGGAGCCAAATTGTAATGGGTTGTTAGAAGGAATCTGAAAGCATCTCTGTAAGTCCGAGTCGAGGGTTTAGGTAGAGCATAGAGGCTCTGTAACTATGAGCACAGAGGCCTCGAAGAGTCCGCAGCTGTGTGCGTAGGCCCCTGCAGCTGAGTGCACAGGGCAGATCTGGATGTACTAGTATTAAGTGGAAATAAAGTTAAGTTCATTCTAAAAAATTATGTGTGATCTCTGAATTATCGCTAATATGGAATTTTTGTATGGTTAATAAGGTTGTTTTGGTCTATGTGCATTGATTCTTGAATACTTATGAATCATGTTTTAATATTAATACACGAACTGAATAAAAATGATAAATGTTTGCTTAAAGACCTCTTTAAAGTAGATCTGAGTTGCAATACTTCATCCACTAGATTAGATCTGTGGACTGTGTGAGGTATTTAGGATCCGCACGAATACAACGCAACGCAAAGCTATAGAATGGAGTGCGAAACCTCCAAACCACATCCAGCCATCCCAAGGGTTCGGAAACCTGGTTCGAGCACCCTCCCTTGCTACCTTGAGTGAGACCTCAGTCTACACTTCATGGGTTGTTGCCAAAAGGGCCAGTAGCTGTGGGATTTGCTTAGCTAAATAATTCTTCTGAACCTGGGTCAGGCCCATATAAGCCAACAATGATGGTTATCCAAACCACAAAAGGAACATGCAATTCATTTCCCATGCTTAGTTGGAAATTTACCATGCTTTGCAAAATCAAAAGGAATATGTTTAGAACCAGATTTGTACCTCCCTCTTTCACCTTATTGCCTTCATGAGGAGGTGAAGCAAATGAAGAAGTGGCTCCCTCTTGAACACCACCAATCTCTTCAAGGATGTTAGAGTTTCCACAACTTTCTAGTTCAAGTGTGTGCTTCTGAATACCTGCATCCTACAAATGATGTTTCAAGCCATTTCATTCCTCCTTAATACAATCTTCACACTTTGCAATGCAACTCTTTCTTGGAGTTGTTTCAATTTCCTTCATGGGAGCTTTGGAGCTCTCTCCATAAGACTTTCCATAGCTAAGACCCAATTACTTAGGCCTTTCCTCAACCATTATTAGTTCAATAATACTTTCTGCATGCTTTCCCAAGCCCTTTCCTTCATAACCCATCTTGGACATTAGCTTGGAACATATGCCTCTAGTATGTTTTCCAAAAGAACCAATATAAGCATTCTTAGAAGAATTTGAAGACAAAATCGAAAGGTTTACCTCTTTTTCAAGTTGATACTTGTCTGAGGCTTCTTTGACAACAAAGAGCTATGACTCCAACTCATGCATCCTTTTCAGGTTCATATTTGGAATATGAAGTTGCCTCTCCACTTTCTGCAGTTTGTGAGAAAGCATCTTCTTCTCTTCCTCCATAGAATTCAACTGGTGTCTAAGTATGTTGCTCTTCCATCCATGCTCATACATTTCTCACCTTGCCCATCATAATGAACAAGTCTTGCTTTATTTCTTCATCAAAGAGTCTTGTGATTCAAGATGAATTCGAGGATACACTTGTAGAAGTTGTCATTATGCCAATGAACAAATAACTTCAAACAAGATTAATAAAGAGCATATTTCAACAACCTTTTGCAACAAACCTCTTGTGCTCCAAGGTTTGTCTTGAGGTCCTTTCGGATAAGAAGAGTTCCTTCAACTCTCTTTCCTTCTTGTCCTTCCTCAACTGAGCTATTGTTAGCTTTCCCTTTACCTCTATAAACTCAGAAAATAGTTAGTCTACAAAACAGGCATACAATCAACCTCTTGTTGTTTACACACCTTCCAGACAAGTAGTCTTGGCTTTGTCAATCAAGCATTCTAATAATACCTTCTTTGAAGGTGGGATTAACCAAACTTAAGCTCCGATACCACCTGATTTGAAAATGGGGCACTTAGGCTTCTTGTCTAACTTACAAGAACCTCGCCCACTTCCAAAGCTTTAAGTATTCCCAAGTCTTATTGATTAACCAATGCAGAATTAAAAATTCTTGTAAATATAGGTGTATGCTGGTATTTGTTTTTAATTGATTACATGTTGGAATTTAAGGTGCTCAAATTGATATATAAATACATATAACAATAAATAAAGTAGCAGAGACAATGCAACAATAAAACAAACACATGAACAACAATATTAATTTGGAGTTCACCGAAAACTCATGGGCTACGTCTCCTTGAGCTCTAGTCAACTCAACTAGACTCTCTCAGATTATGGGAAAGTCCATTTTACAAGCTTTCGGCTCAACTCCACTGTTTTACACAGAAACAATGGGTTTTGACCCCATTTGATCCCTAGCTCTTGAAGCTCTTGGCTTTCTAGCTCTCGGCTCTCACTCTGGCTCTTGGATCTGGGTGCTTTGGCTCTCGCTCTCGCTTCTTTTGCTCTCTTCAATTTATAGCTCTCTCGCTTTTCACTTGAACTCCAAGTGACTCCCTTGGTTGCTATGCTCTTCATATTTTTCTTTCTGCGCTGCTTGTTTCCGTTCCCTCTGCTCAATTGAGCTCTCTCTGCTCTCTTTTCCCTTAGCTTCCTACTTTAGCTTCAATTTTTTTGGCACCCATGTCTCATCGTTGCTTATTATTTTCTTTCTCTATCATTCTATGGCTTTTAGCCAATAGACGTTGCCTATTTGTTTTAGCTCTGGAACTCT
This sequence comes from Pinus taeda, assembly GCA_000404065.3. Lineage (NCBI taxonomy): Eukaryota > Viridiplantae > Streptophyta > Pinopsida > Pinales > Pinaceae > Pinus > Pinus taeda. The sequence continues at coordinate 112,155 of APFE030728780.1, forward strand.
CTGACTCCTAGTCACTACCCCTTCATCTTCCTTTTGGAGCATTTAAAAATCATTGCTAACATCCCAAGGTATTATGGCCACCTATTTTGTAATGGAAAAGGCCACTCCCGTGTCGAAATCCCAAAGATATCATTTCTCTGCTTATACAAGAAAATACACAGAAAGGTTGTAAAAATCCACCCAAACTCATCTATAGGACTTCAAAAATTAAGAAATGTGCCTTATTTTCTATTAGGTCTCCATGAAATTGCTATCGCAAGTTGCAATGCCCATGTTTCATGGTTTCACCTTTGTATTTTAAAAACACATTAAACATTGTAAAATCCCATCAAAATGGCTTTAGCACGATTTTAAACATTATACATTTTCATTTGCAAACACCTTCAGGTCTGTTTTCATCACAAGTCACAATAACACTTGGATCCGGGGTAGGCCATATGGCTTGGCCTATGCAGACGCGATTTGCCAAAGTCAATATGGACGATCACACTATCACTTGGCCCAGGGTCCAGCTTTTTGCCAAAGTCAATATGGACGATCACACTATCACTTGGCCCAGGGTCCAGCTTCTACCTCATGACATCGCTTATTGCAATTCGCTGATTTCGGGGATTGCAATATCACTCAGCATGGGGTCCTGCCTCAAGCCCCATGCCACCGCATGCCAATCCATCGACAATCCCACAATTGCATGGCCGGAGACCTTTGCCTTGGATATACACCACTTGCCTCTCATTCTACGGGCAGATCCAATCATGAGAGGTTACTGATTGAGGTTGCCTTATGTCCAACCTTAAGTCCTCATCTTTGCCTCATGTGATGTGATTTTCTCTGTCTTTTGCCATTTTTAGGGGTTTTTGCATTTTTTTCAAATAAACTCGACTTCTTCTTCATACTACAACTTCTACATCCTAAGTCCATTTTAGCCCATTCAAGTTGCAGTAGATTTAGAAGGAAAATATCTCTACAATGGGCCTATTTCCAGGAACTTCCTTGGACTTTCATTTTTCCTCTATGAGAACCACTAGACTTAGGAGTCTATCCAAAATCACTGTTGGATGACTTATGATGTATGAAATTGTTCCACCATTTTATGTAACTTTAAAGGCTCATGAATTTCTATTGTACAAGTGCATGGTGGATTTTGGAGCTTCTTGTAACCTTATGCCAAAGGTAATTATGGACGAACTTAGGTTACAAGTTACTCGTCCTTATCATGATATTTACACCTTTGAATAAAAAAATGTACCATGCCTAGGATTATCAAAGACCTAGTTGTGACCTTAACTTAAATAACTATGAAGAGTATGGTTTTAGACATAGTTGTCACTGATATTCTACTAAGTTTGGTATGCTCCTATCAAGATCATGTTGTGCTAAACTTGGAGGATCACTTCACATGGACATGTATTTTTCTACTATTCCACTCTATGGAGGTGAATATTTAAGGTTATATAGGGAAATCATATTCATTGATACTGTTTGTAGGTATGATCAAGCAAAAAAAACCACCATATTTATGTAGTAGATCATGATTTTGGTTGCTTCTATTTATCTTCACAAAAATCATCAAACACTCAACTTTCCATTGAAAATATAGTTTTCAAACCTAAAATTGTAGAATTAGAGATGTGGAAACTTTATTTAGATGGCTCTTGGTCAAAAGGAGCATGAGCAAGAATTGTTTTAATTTCACCAAATAAATAAAACATAACTGAGTCATGTAAACTTGAATTTTAGGCTGAGTATGAGGATTTTCTTCTTGGACTTGAGCTAGCTAAGAATCTAAAGGTTCAAAACTTGAGTGAATTTTCTCATTCCTAGCTTATAGTGAAGTAAGCTAGAAATCTTTGTCAAACTAAAAACCCAAGGCTTAGGTGCTATAGAAATGAAGCCTGAAAATTTCTTCTAGGGATTTAACATAACTCCTATTCCAAGAGATGAAAATATGCATGCTAACTCACTAGATCTCTGAGCAAGCTCTTTCAAAATACTAGAGAGAGTATTGTTAGAGTACCAAATTCAAGTCAAGTATAGCCCATCAATTCCTCATAACCTTAAACAGTGGCATATTTTTGAAGATCATGAAAAATTAAAATCTTTCCTTAATGTCATTGATGAATTCTCAAATATGCAAATTGAAGAATATCAAAAAGATGTTCAAGAATCAAATCACCAAAAGATCAAAACCTCATTCAGTCCTAAAATTCTTGATAACGATATCATCCAATTATCTAATAATTTTATTCCTAAAGGATTAGTTCTGTTGGAAAAACTATTTGGTAATGTCTTTGAAAACCCCTTGTTTAACTCAGGTGAAGAAGGAATAGAAGAATGCAATACTCGGACTTTGAGTGATGTGAGAAATGTTAAATTGTCATCAATCTTGCCTTTGCATATAAAACTCAAATTCTTGAATCTTCTTAAAAATCACAAAGGTATTTTTGCCTGGTCTTATAATGAGTTAAAAACTTATGATACATCTTTGATTGAGCATAAGATTTCTTTGAAACCATAAGCAAAACCCTTTCAACAAAATCTAAGAAGAATCAATGGCATACTAATTCCAAACATTGAGAAAGAACTTAAAAAGATGCTTGATGCTCATATCATAGTAAGTTCAAGGTATTCTGATTGGGTAACCAACCTAGTTCTTGTCAAAAAGAAAAATGGAGAGATTAGGCTATGTGTAAACTTATGAAATCTAAAAAAATCATCTTTAAAGGATAACTATCCATTGCCCAAAATGAATAATCTACTTCAAAAAGTTTCAGGTGAAAAGAGGATTTCTATGCTAGATGGATTTTCTAGTTACAACCAAATCATGGTAATTTAAGCTGACCAAGACAAACCTGCTTTCACCATTCCTTGGGTACATTTATGTATGCTAGAATGCCATTTGGTTTGACTGGGAGAGCCACTTTTCAAAGAGGGATGTATCTAGAATTTGTAGGTAAAACATCTAAATTTTAACTGTTTTCTCTAATTCTGATGAAAATCATTTAAAACACTTGAGCAACTATTTTGACAAGTGCATGAAATTTGGCGTATCCACCCATCTGAAATAATATTTATTTGATGTAAAGGAATGGAAATTACTACGGCATATAATGTCCAAGGAGGGACCCAAAGAAAATTTCATCTATTCAGACCCTATCTATAAGAGGGAATAAGAAAGAGATACAAACTTTCCTTGGAAAGGTTAATTTTCTCAGAAGGTTCATCCCTAATTATGCAAAGATAGTTAAGGATATAACTAATATGCTAAAGAAAAAAAATGAAGTGAAATGGACAATTTCTGCTAGATATCAGAAAGGCTATATATGACACCCCTACATTAGCTAGCCTTGATTATTCTCCACCTTTTAACATATTTTCTTTTGCATCTAAGACAACCTTAGCTATTTTACTTTTACAAAAGAACACAAATGATGATGACCATCCTATAGCCTTCTTTTCCAAAGTTATGAGGGATGTTGAAATTAGTTATGATATTATTGAAAAAAATCTTATGCCTAAATTCAATCCCTCAAAGACTTTAGAACCTATGTCCTGCATTCAACATTACAACATATGTCCCAAATCATGTTGTTAAAATTGTTTTGACTCAGCTTGATACTCATGGAAGAAGACTGAGATGGATTGCTAAAATCGTTCAATTTGGCCTTGAAGTTAAGACCACAAAGCTAGCAAAAGGCGAAGACCTGGCCAAATTGTTAGCTGAGTGGAACTACAAACTATTGGGGATAAATTTGGTGTCATCAGAACCTTCATTAATATTGGGGGAGAATTCACAACAACCTTCCTTAATATCTCAAGAGAATCAGCAAGAACTTTCTCCCCTTATAGAAGGGGAGAATCCACAAGAACCTCCTTCTTTAGATCAAGCCATTCTTGTTCAACAACCTTCCTCAATATCTCAATAGAATCAGCAAGAACTTTCTCCCCTTATAGAAGGGGAGAATCCACAAAGAACCTCTTTCTTTAGATCAAGCCATTCTTGTTCAAGTAGATCATAAATATCTAATCTCTGATTGGTACTCTGATATTGTGCAGTTTCTTAGGAATTTACAATGTCCACCTGATCTTAACAAGCACTCAAATCCCTAAAGCTTAAAGGAGTAAAATACTGCATTATCAACGCTAATCTATACTAGAAAGAACCTCTTAATATTCTTCTTCTTTGTTTAACTGAAAATGAAACACATGGAATTATAGAGCAATTCCATGCAAGGTTTTGTGGTGGACACTATGCCTACATAGAAATAGCCTACAAAAGTTTAAAAGTAGGTTTTTGTTGGCCCACACTTTTAAAGAAGTTGGAGCAAGAGTAAGAAATTTCTTACCATGCCAATTATTTGAAGGAAAACAGAAGTTTTCAGCACTTCCTTTGGTTTCTGTATTAGTCCATGCTCATTTTCTACAATGGGGTTTGGACTTTATAGGGGAAATTCATCCACATTCAGGTAATCAACATAGATGGATTTTAGTTGCTACAGACTATTTTATAAATTGGATAGAAGCCATACATGTTAAAAATGAAACTCATACTGTTGTGATTAAATTCCTTAAAGAAAATATCTTATAAAGATTTGGATGTCCTCAACAAATTGTTAAGCTTTCAACAATGTTAAAATGATTAAGTTCTATCAAAAATATTCAATTTGATTACACCATTGTCTTCCAACAAGAGCTTAGTTAAGGTCATTAAGAAGACTCTGGAAGACCATAAAAAGAGTTGAGACAACCACCTAATCCATGCAATTTGGGAAAACAAAGTTTATCCTAAACCCCTTTCCAATTAGTGTATGACAAAGAAGCAGTTTTTCCTACTCATTTAGCATTACCTATTATGACATTCTTTCACAAATCCTATGGAGGAAAAGATGATTTTTCAAGGATTAATGGAATTATTGACTTGAATGAAGACAAGGATTAAATTTAGTACAAGTTAAGGAAATACTAAAATAGGATCAAAGAATTGTTTGACAGAAAGGTCAAATTTCAAGATAGGTGACCTTGTTCTTAGATGGGATACAAGGATAGAAGATAAAGGCAAGCATTAAAAATATGACAAGCTCCCATTTGGTCCATTTAGCATTGCAGATTTCAAAGGGAACAATACATTCATCCTACAAAATTTGGAAGGAAAGTATTCCTCATTGCTAGTCAATGGGAAATACTTGAAACATTATAGTCAGTATTACTTTTTTACCCATTCATTCATCATTTGTAAATATCGAGAGAGTTTATTCTATTTTTGAAAAAAAATGCAAGTGAGTATTTGTTTCATTAAAGTCCCCATAACCCTGAGGAGAAGGCACTTGGACCTTCTTGTGCTCTACATCCCACAGGGAAGTTGTAACAGTGTTTGGTTTTGATAAGTTAGTATATTAGCCAAAAGAAATTTTAAAATGTTAAGTTAGGATATGGATGCAAAGGAAAGAAAAGTTAAAATGTTAGCCCAATTTAATGTTTTATAATCATCCATATCAATAAAATGATAGGTGTTAGCTGCCCTAAACAAATAAGGTAAAAGAAAAATGAAATGTCAAGGAAGCAAAACAAGAAAAGAATGGTTTTCTTTCATATTTTTATAAATGAACAAGGTGCTAGTCAGAATGCCCCACATTGGGATATGTTAGATGTTATCTTCATATGTAGAAGGAAATGGACCTCATAGAATATGCTGCAATAGAATGGAAGAAATATAAAACTTAGAAATTTTGAAAGAATATAAAACTTTGAAAATAAGTACTAGATGTGGACAAATATGTCTCAAGTCTTTGAAGGAACCCTGAAATAAGAAATCAAAACCTTTTGCCCAATCAAACTTTTTGAACAAATAATTTTACATTTAATTTTTTTTGAAACATTGATCAAACTGCATTGAAACATTGATTAAACTGCAAAATATGAAAAAGTTCAAAACAATCAATACACAATCAACCATCTATGAGTCCCTACATACCATAGGCCTTTCCTCATGTATAATAATGATACCATAATGAGGAGCTCCCCATAAAAATCTATCCAAATAAATCACATAAAGGTGCAATTTTAACTATATTTTCATATAATTAAAATATATACTATATGGGTATGGACATATTTCTCCATGCTACTAATGGCACATGGGTATTCACATATTTCTTCATGCTACCAATGGCCATTTTACCACACTTTAAAAAAAAGTTTGAAGAGCCATGCATCAATGGTGACTTTTAACAATGATTTTATCCTACTGATTGATAGCCACTTTGAATAACCCTAAATAATTGTGATTTCTTTGAACGAATCAATAATATTTATGCCTAAACACTAGGAAAGGCACTTGCACTACTATCCATTGGCGATAGATAATTGTAATCCAAACTACTCTTTTCTATGAAGTATTGTAAATCATAAAATTCAAAATTAAAATTGTGTGTACTGAAATTAACCAAAATTAAAAAAATATGTCAAACCAAAATTAAAAAAATATGTCAAACCACAACAAAACTCCATGTTCACTATACTACAAAAAAAAACCAGTTTTCTATCTGCATTCTCTTGAGTCTACACTATTTAAATAACAACTTCACACCTGCAGAGAGGGCAGATTTTGCTTCTCTTAAACCACTCAGTTGCGCAATGATCATGGAATACATGGGGGCATGGCAACTGGAGTACTATCTCGCCATCTTCATAATCCTCCAAACACACTATACACCTCTCTCCATCTCCTTCGTCATCTTGTTTCTCGAATTCAATGAGATACAGCGCAGCGAATGTTTGAGGATCCAACCCGACTGTCACAGATCCAACCCTTTGTCCCAATTCCAAGAGCTCTTCATAGCTCATGAATTCATCATCACTAGAATCGCTTGTGAAATCATCGTCAGTAGTATCACCATCGCTAGTATCACCATCGCTCGTATCGGCGGGCGTCGTCATAATTTGGCCATCACCAGTGGGGGGGTTTTCCTCATCCATTTCTATCACGATACCATCATCCGCAATGTCGTCTCCTGGTGGTTCAACATTCAGATCAATCATCTGTGGATCATCCGCAATGTCGTCTCCTGATGGTTCAACATTCAGATCAATCATCACTTGATCATCCGCCATGTCGTCTGTTGATGGTTCAACATTCAGATCAATCATCAATACATGAGACGGTTCAACATTTAGATCAATCATGAATACATGAGATGATTCAACATTCAGATCAATCATATAACGGCGATCTGCAGTGAAGCGATCCATCGTTTCTTGATCCTCTTCTCTCTGGATGATTGTCGAAAGGTGACGTCGTTTCTCTCTGGATGATTGTCGAAAGGTGACGTCGTTTAAGTGAATTTCACAAAGTCTATGGCCCTTCTGAGCAGAAGCCTCACCGTCCAATATGTTACGTTAAAAAGGCATTTGAGCAGAAGCCCCACCATACAAGTTAGGTTACAAAGACATTGGTGATCCGAAGCCCCACCATCCAGTATTTCGGATTTAATGCTGGAAAGTAAGTAGTTTATTGTCAATGGGGTATGAATTCTCACGAAAGAACTGATTTCTTCATATTAACGGTTTTCGTATTTGACCAATATACGTATATGGTGGACCAAAGTTATGTTCCCTTTTTTAAAATGTTCGCAATTTATGATTTTGATATATTTTTTTTCATCCATGTTCGATTTCCACAAACGTCATATTGATTTATAGTGATAAGTTTGAAAAATTAGAAATCTTTGGCATAGAGGTCCAAGGGATTCTTGTATTATAATATTGTGTTAGGGTGCCAATTGCAATAAGTTACTTATTCAAATGGTGTTATATATAGTTTTGAGTATAAATTTTCACGGTGAAAAAGAACCCAAAGAGTTATTAATTTTCAGGCATGTTTTGAAAATATTATTATTTTTTATAACTATTTTAGAAAAATTCACGTTAGAAATGTTTTGAGAAAATCTTTGTGCAAGTAGAGTATAAGCTGAAAAAATCAAATCATGGTTGCATGTTTAATAGGGATGGGAGATTTTCCAACTGTTAGGTTTGAATGGAAAAACTACTATATTAGGCTTAATTGGACCAAGGCCATAATCTATTGATGAACACCTAGATTAAGTTGGTTAAAAAATAATTAATTATAATAGTATTATTAATGAATTAGGGTAAAGATATTAGTATTTTAGATTATCTAATAATTATTATACTAAATCTTATTAAATTATAATATTATAATATGTTATAAAATAAATAAATAAGCCCCAAGGGTTAGCCAACTCCTCAAGTCGTGCTCGCCTAGGGGTTTGATCCTAGAGATCAGCCTTAGAGATTTACGTAGCCTGCACCTTGCACCCAGAAAAAATCACATTAGAAAATCTTTGTGCACTTTTTCGAACTAACCACTGTGGTTCATACTCAGAAAATCTTTGTGCACTTTTTTCGAACTAACCCACTACAAGGTGAAAAAGAACCCAAAGAGTTATTAATTTTCAGGCATGTTTTGAAAATATTATTATTTTTTATAACTATTTTAGAAAAATTCACGTTAGAAATGTTTTGAGAAAATCTTTGTGCAAGTAGAGTATAAGCTGAAAAAATCAAATCATGGTTGCATGTTTAATAGGGATGGGAGATTTTCCAACTGTTAGGTTTGAATGGAAAAACTATATTTTTAGATTATCTAATAATTATTATACTAAATCTT
>APFE030728780.1:130093-170767 GCA_000404065.3 Pinus taeda
AAGGGTTTGGACCCTTGAGGAACTACTCGAACGTAGGACCTGAGGTACGTCCTTCTTACTTTAGAATTAGCTTTTGATCGCATAATGACTGTGTGAGTATGTGTTTCTCTATTAGGCAACTTTCAGTCTGCTAGGGTTTCCACCCAAAAGCCCTAGGGGATCAAATCCCTCAACAGTAGGTTTGTGGTTACCTCTATCATTTCTTTCCTAACAACTCTAGAGAAATTTTGGAGTGATAACATATTGGTGACCATACTAGGGACTCGATCCTCACTGTAATAAAACTTTAAGGAAATCTTAAAATTTTACCTTTTTCCCCTTAAGGTCATTTTTGAGTTGTTAAAAAGTTTCAAAAAACAATTAAAAACTCAAAATTTTGGCTTCTAGGAAAACACACTATACTAGGGAAACTCTAGATCCAAACCCTGCAACAATAGTTGATGACCTTGACAAAATTTTAAGAAAACCAAAAAAGGTAGAAACTCAAGCAAGTAGTAGCCAGTTAGTTAAAGAAAATTCACTCCCCAAAGAATTATCAAGTTTATAGGATATTCAGTTTGATCTGTCATTTGAGCTTTCTTTGTTTAGAACCAAATCATAAAATTCAATTCATGAAATTGTAATAGACCCTAATTTTATTCAATTCATTGAGTCAAAAAAGGTGCCTATACATCCAGATTTAGATAAGCTTGTTTTGGATACTTTTGATAAACTAGAAGCTTTAACCTCAACCTTGATAAACCATATAGATGATTCTTATCTTCAACAATCAGCTGAATTAACTGCCCTCACTACTACTGCCTTTGAACTTTCTACAGAGTCTTCAAAAACTGTAAGTACACCTTCATTTACTACCACCTCACCTATAATATCCACCACACTTCATTCCCCTAAACCATTGATTTGTCAGTTTCCTCTTCAACCAAACACCTCAAGCTCATCTAGTTCATCCACAACCATCTCAAGTTCTTCTCCAAGCACCACTACTTTTCCCCCTAGTTAAGCCAAAATCTCAGCCATGGCAGACAAATATGCACCTTTGGTTTTGCCAGCTCAACTACATGGCATGCCCCAAGACTGTCAAAGTAAAATATTTTTGTTTGATGTTACTGGTCAATACACTGCCCAACAACATGTGAAGAAAATGAATGACTATTTTGAGTTGCATGAGATTGATGAGTCCGATGTCCAAATGAGGTTATTTGCCCAAACATTGACAGGAGATGTTAAGAAATGGTTTAAAGGTTTACTTGCTAATCATATTGCAGACTTAGCTGCTTTTCATAGATTGTTTATTGATAGATGGGAAAGAAATAAAAACCCTCTACAAATACTATCTGAATATGATAACATTAGAAGAGCTCCTAATGAATCAACTCAGGATTATTGTACTAGATTCAACAACATCTACAATGCAATCCCTGCTAATATTAAACCTCCACCAGACCTGGCATTAATCAAATTTCTTGATGGTTTTGACACTGATATGTCTTACCAGTTGAGGGAAAGAAACCCTGAAACATTAGAACAAATGCAAAGTAATGTTGTTAGTGTAGAAGCCAATCTATTAGCTAAGAAAGCTAGGATGAGAAATGAAAAACAAGTTATCATTAAAGAGGAAAATTCTACTTCATATGGTAAAATAGATAGTTTAGCTAAGAGTTTAGAAAGAATAATAGATAGATTAGAAAACATGGAAAGAAAAACTCAGTGGGAAAATCAAAAACCACCCCCAAAAAGAAACCCCAACTTTAGGAAAAATCCTAACACTCGACAAAATGTAATACCAGATCAGCAAATTAGACCACCCTTCAAGGAAAACTATGTTGAGGGTTCATAAAAGCATGAAGGAGAGGATGACACCCAGATAAACCTATTAGGGATAAAAATGAAGATGTTGTTTTTCTTACTTAGGAGGAACAAGAATTGTACATGCTGCAACAATTACAACTAGAATCTGGAGAGTCCTTTGACTTAAAACAAGACTATGAATCTGCTATATATGAGGTTCACAAATAGTACAACCTAAGAAGCAAAAAGAATACTGAAATTCCCACTAAGAAATCAATCTAGACCCAAACTAGAAAGATAACAGAAGCTCATGTGACCAAAGTTCTACAAATTCTCCCTAGGGGAACTCAGGAGACTTCCAACCCAAAAATTGTAGATATAACTTCATCTAAAACTCAAACTGAAACTGTTACTCAAATCATTCCAAATAAGATAATTCAAAACAAAACAACTGGTACCCAAACCGAATTACCAAGTACTGAAAAAGAGGATAAAAATACACAGACCACATATGCTAAGGAAGATCTCATCCAGTCAATCAAAACTCAATTGCCATTTAACATTAAGACTGAGATAGCCAAGCTAAAAATATCAGTTCCTTTGACCGAGCTAGTGAAAAATGAATCATATAGAGCACAAATCACTAAAACATTAAATATAGGTGAAGGAGAGGATGCTATAAAGTTGAATGAAGATCAACCTAAGTTATTGTTTGGTCCTGAAGTAAATGGCACACATCAGCAAGGGGGTATTCCTCCTTTCTACATTAGCTTGAACTTTCATGATAAAACCTTACATAATTCTATGCTAGACTCAGGGGCATCCCATAAATTGATGCCAAAAGCAATCATGGAGAGACTAAACTTAGATATCACCAAACCATACAAGGACCTGTTTTCCTTTGATTCTAGCCAAGTCAAATGCCTTGGCCTGATTAAAGATTTGTGTGTGACTCTAGTCTAGTGCCCAGTAAAGAGTATTGTCATGGACATAGTAGTTGCTGATATCCCACCCAAGTATGGAATGTAGTTATCTCGCTCATGGGGAGAAAAATTGCAGGGATTTTTACAGTTAGATATGTCATATGCCAGCATCTCTGTTTTTGGTCAATAAAGGAAGCTTTACAGAGAGACCTTGATGAAATACATGGTGGGTAGTGCAGAAAAACCACAGAATTTCCCTATATACTCCATGCATTCTGATATGGACTCTTTTATCTTGTACAATTCAGAAAATGATGAAAATGAAATCACAGATGTAGAAGAAAAATACAAAGCGCTTGATAGTGAAAACAATTTTCATGAGTCTCTATGGCATTTAGATTTTGATGGCTTTGTGAATAGATTAGGAGCAGGTGCAGGAGTTTGGATTCACAACATGGAAAATAATCATTCTCAAGGTCATGCATTTAGATTAAACTTTAAATGCACAAACAAAATGGAAAAATATGAAGCTCTAATATTAGGACTAGAAATGGTTAGAAAGCTTGGAGCCAAGAGAGTTTCTATCATGGGAGACTCATAATTGATTATAAAACAAATCAAAGGTGAATACTATGTGAATAATCCTAGACTTAGCCAATATAGAGAGACTGTCCTAGATTTGATTAAGGACCTTCTGGAAATTGATTTTCCTGCCATTCCTAGGAAGCAGAATATGCAAGCTCACAATCTGGCCACTTTTGCTAGTACCTGTAAATTTCCTTTTCAACCCAACCACCAGTACACTGCAAAAGTGAGACATAGGCCTGTTATACCAGACAATTTGAAATATTGGCAGAATTTCTCACAAGCTTCTCAAAGTTATGACTTCATGAACGCTGAAGGAGAGTTTAAAAACTGTAATATAGATACATATTATACAATAGATAATAACATAGATAATGAGATAGATATAAATTCTTTAGATATAGGTAAACCCACTAATTTCACTAAAGTAGAAATAGATAACTTAGAAAATGTAGAAATAGAATAAATAATGAATGATGATCCTGAAATTCTAAACCTTAAAAATAACTTTTTGCTTAAGGGATTAGTTCCATTAGAAGATTTGTTTGATTCAAACGATGTAGCTAGGAAACAAAAAATGGAGCCTTTAAGAGCAGATATAGAAGAATGTAACATAGGAACTGAAGAAAAACCCAAGCTTATCAAAATATCCAAAGCATTACCTTCACATGAAAAAATGAAATATATAAATATGTTCAAAGAGTTTCAAGATGTCTTTGCCTGGAGTTATGAAGACCTTAAGTCTTATGATACCATCATAATTCAACATAAGATACCTATCAAAGAAGATCATAAACCTTTTAAACAAAATCTTAGGAGAATTAATCCAGTTCTTATGCCACTCATTAAAAAGGAAGTAAAAAGGATGTATGATGCCCAAATCACAGCACCCATCAGATATTCAGATTGGGTCTCTAATTTGGTCACTACTAGGAAGAAAACAGGAGAAATCAGACTCTGTGTTGATTTTAGAAACTTGAACAAATTCTCATTAAAAGAAAACTATCCTCTCCCAAAAATGGACCACATTCTTCAGAGGGTAGTAGGCTCATCCAGAATTTCACTGCTTGATGGATTTTCTGGATACAACCAAATCTTAGTTCAACTAGAGGACCAAGAAAAGGCTGCATTTACTACTCTTTGGGGCACTTTCATGTATTTGAAGATGCCTTTTGGATTAATGAATGCTTGAGAAACATTCCAGAGAGCTATGGACATAGCCTTTGCCAAAGAAATCCATGACTTTCTAGTTTTTTACCAAGATGACATCATAGTATTTTCTAAATCAGATAACGAACATCTAGATCACCTAAGAAGAGTTCTCATTAAATGCAGAAAATTTGGTATTTCCTTAAATCCCCAAAAGGCACTCTTTGGTTTAGAAGAAGGTAAACTATTAGGACACATAATATCCAAAGATGGAATTACAATAGATCCAACTAGAATAGAGGAAATCCTGACTATTACTCATCCTAGAAACATCAAAGAATTACGTCATTCTTAGGAAAAATAATTTTTCTTAGGAGATTCATTTCAAATTTAGCAGAATTAATTAGAGAACTAAATAACATGTTAAAGAAAGATTCAGCACTTAAGTGGACAGTAGAGGCTAAACAGTCTTTTGAGGCCATCAAACAAGCCATTACCAAAACACCAGTGCTCATAAGTCCTGATTTTCAAAAAGATTTTATAATTTTTTCTTTTGATTCAGAACATACTATTGTAGCAGTCTTGCTGCAAACGAATGATCAAGGATATGAGCAACCTATTTCATTTTTCAGCAAAATCTTTGAGAGATGCTACACTAAATTACAACATAATAGAAAAACAAACACTTGCTTTAGTAAAAGCTACTAAAGATTTCAAAGTGTACATTTTGTATTCACACATCATTGCTTATGTTCCAAATTTAGTAGTAAAGGACATTCTGACACAGAATGGGCCTGAAGGAAAGAGAGGCAAATGGATTGCCACTATTTTGGAATATGACATAGAAATAAATCCTACAAAACTTATCAAAGACCAAGGTTTAGCTAAACTCATGGTTGAATCGAACTATCAGGCTTTAGATATAAATTTCATTGGTGCCCTAGATGATCAGGAAGAGATTGCGACTCCACAGATCAATGAACCTTTTACAAATTCACCTTGGTATGCAGATATCATATTTGTTTTACTAAACCTACAAGCTCCTCTTGTTTATCAAGAACTAAAGATAGATTTTTGAAAATGAAATAAATGAAATATGGTATCATAGATAATGCTTTATTTTGGAAAGATAATGGTGGCATTATATTAAATTGCTCATTAAAATATGAGGCTGACAAAATTATGCAAGAATTTCATGTAGGAGATTGTGGAGGACACCTATATTAGAAAACTACTGCTGATAAGATTCTAAGGGTAGGTTTTTACTGGCCTGCCCTTTTTATAGATGTCAAGAAACATGTGACCTCATCTCATAAGTGCCAAATATTTGAGGGCAAAAGGAAGATCTCACCTTTACCTCCTAAACCCATATCCACAGAAGTTCCATTTCAACAATGGGGTTTAGAATTCATTGGGGAAATTCACCCAACCTCCCTAGCCCAGCATAAATGGATTTTGACAACCACTGATTAATTTACTAAATGGATAGAAGCCATCCCTTCTAGACAAGCCACATAATCTATCATTATCTCATTCCTTGAAAATAATATCCTTTCAAGGTTTGGATGCCCCCAAAAGCTCATTACTGATAATGCAGCTACTTTCAAATCCAAGAAAATGGTAGACTTTTGTAACAAATACCACATTACCTTTGGCCATTCCACTGCCTATTACCCTCAAGGTAATGGAATTGCAAAATCCTCAAACAAAAGCCTTGTCAATATCATTAAGAAACTGGTAGAAAACAATAAGAAGACCTAGAATAAAAAGTTGGTTAATGCTTTATGGGAAGACAGACTAACTACCAAAAAGTCCATCGGTACATCTCCTTATCAGCTAGTATATGGAATGGATGTTGTTTTTCCTTCCTCTTTAGGAGTAGCAGTGATGAAGATCATTCAAGACTTGCAAGTTGAACCAAATGATATCCAAAGGAGGATAAATCAGACAATACATTTGCAGCAAACTAGAGAAGAAGTCTATGTCAGATCACAAATGAACTAGGATGAAATCAAAATGTTTTTTGACAAGAAAACCAAAGTTGATGATTTTTACATAGGTGATAAAGTGCTCAAATGGGATTCTAGAAGAGAAGAGAAGGGTAAACATGGCAAATTTGATTTCCTATGGAAAGGCCTTTATATCATTTATGATTACAGAGGTAACAATACATTTTTCTTAAAAGAGCTAGATGGAACATATCTACGAGGAGGACCTGTCAATGGTAGAATGCTGAAGCACTACTTATCCACAGATTAACAATAGTTCATTTTACTTTTCTCATTGTATATAACATTGCAGAGTTTAGATTGGATTGGATGGTAATCTTTTAAAGTTAAAGCCCAGAGAGAAGGCCTTCAGCTTTGAAAGGTTTACTATCAATAAGTATGAATAAAGAAGATTACAGAGGAGCAGTCACAAGGCAAACAAAGTCAGAATTTCAAAGGCTATTGATCTTGAAGTTCTTGAAATTTCACTAGGAAATGCCATCCCCATGTGGAGCCACTATTAGGGTCCTATAATATTAGGATTCATAATTTTGAATTGGCTATGGTTAGCCTTGTAATATTGTACATACTTTTGCTTTCTGCAAAATGTTTTCCATATTAAAATTTAAAACATGTAAAGAGGGTATGTCCTAAAAAAACAATCAAAGGCCAAAAAGAAAGAAAAAAGATCAAAAAAGTGAAAAATATGAACCCCAAAAAGAAATAAAACAGATCATGAAAGTGTGCAAATTCAAATGCCACTACTTTTTACTTTACCTTTTAAAATAAGATTTTGTACAGCTTGTCAGAAATGCCACAATCCATGATGGTCAAATAGCTTAATCTTGACTCATTCATGCTTTAAATTTCATGTTGACAGATAGAGAATAAAGATCTAGCCAAACTATTTAACCTTGGTAGATCAGTAGTTAGGTAGAGAATAAAAATGAGCTCATCAGTTTAATCTGAGCCATTGATAGTTATAAGGCTAGAATTAGGTAGTTTTCTTATCAAAAGAAAAGGAAATAAAGGATCAGCAAGATCAAATGCACCCATTGAAATGAAGAAAAAATGTTAGGGTAAATAAAGGGTAGGTAGAATAAGTTTTGCAAAGTGCACAAGGTTACTAAGTCAAAAGCACATTTATCATGCTTAAATCCCATGTTTCATATGCAGGAGGAATTGTGAGAAAGAAAGGATATTCACTAAGTTTGTTTACTAATTTCCCCTCATTTCGCTACACCCCCACATACTCATTTGCTAATTTCCTCCATTATTCTTTCATTACTTATAAATACCCTTTTCCCCTCATTTTGACCTTTACCCCTTGGTTTCACACATTCCCCTAGAAATTACCCTTCAAAAATCATCCCCTTTCCCAAAAACCCCTTCCCCTAGTGTGAAACCCATTCCCCATTACAAATATCACTTCCCCCGCTTATTAATTTCCCTTTTCCTCTTAAAAACCCACAAAAACTCTTTATCCTAAGTTTTTCCTAAAAACCCCGCTTAATTAACCTCCCCACTTTATATTTACCCGATACCCTTTTTAACCCATCAAATCTTGGTGCAATTAAAAAACCCTCGTCACATAACCCAAGGTCCCACCTTATTACCCGTTGCTTATATTAAAAAACCCCGACATTATGCGCTAATTAATTACATTTCTTATTAATTAAACCCCAGGCCCCGCCAAACACTGTCCCGACTCCTTCTGCGCAACTTAACTGTGTGATATCCCTACGATCTCCTACCCCCAAATCCAACGGTCTACAACCATATCGTGCGGATTCATTGTCCGACTGTTAATGGCCTGAGAGCACGCAAGATTTGTGATTTTGGATGAGTGCTCTTTGGCTACGTGGCAGCATGACGTTACATCGCATGCTTGCGAAAAATACTGCTCGCCATCCGAAGGCGGTGCAATGGCGCACAAAACCACCTCCTCGCCTAAACCGAAAACTGCCCACTGTTCATTTAAAAGTTTTTGTGCCAAAATGTGACCGTTATCGGTTAAAAGGCCGAAAAAGCGCCAATTCGCTCTTTTCTTGCATTTTCACTGTAAACCTCTGCTAAGCTGTTTGTGACACCCTGAACCTCTGTGTGGCCAAATTGACCACCTTTTGCCACTTGAAGACGCTGCGGAAACCCAATTGAAGCAACGAATTGACAATTGAAGCCCCAGTATCTTCTGCAATTACCACAAAACCCGTCTGCATGCCAAATTGCCAATTTCCACGTATTCTTGGAAAAAACCAAAACGACCCTTGAATTTGAAAACGCATAGTTGTAATTAAGTGGTTAATTAATTGAATTAATTAAGAAACATTCCTGAAATTGAAGAGAAACTTATTTGTACATCCCAAACCCTTTCACAGACTGTGATTACCCTCCCACTATTCCAGAGCTTCTAAACCTCACTCTTGAAACCATTGCAAGCTTAATTCAATTCAATATAACCTAATTGGCTTCCCAAACCTCTCTGGAAGTAAGACCTCTGCAAATACCTCACCTGGACATTGACCACCTTGCCTTAGCAGACATAGACTACCAAATGAGAGAGTTTTCAAGTACTCTTCAGTTTTGTTTCATATGTTCATATACTATCAGTCAGACAAGTTTCCAATCAACATTCAAAAGTTGGACACCAAAGGCAATCCAAGATCAGTCATCTATTAGACACCAGTGATCCAATGATACTCCATTGTTTTTTGCTACAAAGACTTCATTGATCCATTTCTGCATCCTGTTGTAAACATGCTAACCAGTAGCTATCAACCCAGGATCAGTCAGGAAATTAAAATGGTTTTACAATTGGCAAAGAACAGTAAAGTGGGAGACTGATATTTATACTAGCACCACACAAAGATAAGGATATATGGATGCTAACTGGCTACCTACAAACTGCCCAAATACCTCCCCATGAGGATATTTGCATTAGAGTACTTTAGGCAGATAATAAACTATGATGAAGTTAACTTCCTGGCAGCTAAGAAGAAAACCCAATTCAAAATGAAAAACCAATTGGGCCCCTTTATTTGTAATAATAGGGAAGCTAAACCGGATGCAGATAAGATTCTACAACAGATGAAATTTAAGAACAGTTTTATGTGGCAATATGACCCTCATGGAGTCATAAATAAACTAAGGCTCAAAGTCAAATTGGGTCCTTTCATACATCATCCCGGGCCAGACATTAAGAGATTTTCCAACCAGTTTGAATGGTTCGAAAACACTTTGATAGACATGGACATCACTATAGTTGATGTGGAGAATACATTAATTGATGTAGAAAAGTAGATTGACACTAGTTCCTTTCTACAGGTTCCAGACCTAGGAGAACCAATGAATATTCCTCCTCTTTTACAGAATCCAGGAAATGAAGACAAAAATGCAAAGAGAACCAAGGAAGAAGGTTCTAGTTCAACCATGGAAACCATAGATGAACAGTTTGAGATCAATTATAGGAAGAGGCCCAAGATTAATCCTGTAACTGAATAGGAAGACACCATTGACTTAGTGGAAATCACTGACACTGATACAATGGTGGAAAGGAGCAAAGGCACAACAACTTTAGGAGAAACAGACTAGGCCTCAACATCAAACACTCAAATTATTGAGAGACAACTCAACATGGATATCTCTTCATTCACCAGGCTTGTGGATAAAGAGAAAGATATTAAGGACAGGTACAAGGAAATTAAGTTGAGAAATGAGAAATTGAAGGCTGAGACTTATGCCCAATATTTCAAACAAACACCTGCAAATCAAAATAGATTAATGTCAACCTTTGACATCAAAACAAGGAAAATGCAGTTGACATTCATGCAACCTACAGTCCAACAACCAAAATTGTTAGCAGATTATAGGAAATAGATTTTGAGGTTTGGCAAGGGATGTTCATCCCATTGACCAAATTGAGTTTCACAAACATGCAGGTGAGATGATCTATGCCACCATGACCAGTAAAGCTATGACTACACATAAGTTGCAAAGTTCATTAGATAATATCACTACACAATACAAACTAGAAAAGGCCTCCTCACAGGGCCAAGGACATCATAATCAAGTCACTGGAAGACTTGGTGATTGAGTTTGGACATGATCCCATTGATGTCAAGGCTGCAAAGAAGTTGATAAAGAAAAAGAATGAGGATATTGTTGCTCTCAGAAAGCAACCTCATTCAGAGTACCCATACACAAAATAGGTCTTGGAAAGCCAAAATTGTCAGGAGGAAATGATGGACCTTGTTCTCCAACTAAATGATCAATTGAAGGAAATGGAGAAGGAGTTGGACATCTTAATACAACTAAAACATCACAGCCTTGAGATTGCCACTTCCACTGTCATTCCAACAGTCACTACAATAGTACCATCCTCCTTGGTAGCTTCATTGACCCCTACAGCTCCACTGACTAAAACACTACCAGCTGCCACAACATCTACATCAACAACAGGTTCAACAACAACAGCAACTCAGCTAGGTGATGAGGTAATCAAATTGGTCAAGGCAATGGAACACATGTCCATTCAGACCACAGAGATAAACAAGCTTAAAGAAAATATAATACGTTTAGAGAATGATAATAAGCTTGCACAGATTATGCACAAGGAAGAAGTTCAAAAGTCAACCACGTTGACTGAAAGGATGAATTTCTTGGAGAAAGAATTAACGTCAAAGGAGCCACTTGGCCAAGCTAAGGAATAGTTATGGGCCAATATCATTGACTCTGTCAATGATATTTGGCCATCCATTCAAGTAATTTTTGAACAAACTGACTTAGTTAAAGAGGCTACATAAGCCATACAAAGAGTTAAGGTTGAACTGGGAGACATGCCAGAGGAAGCCACTAGAATAATTCATTTCCTCAACTCCAAAAACAAATATGAATTGCAGGAGCTGGACATAGCTGACAGGACAAGAACAATACTAGAAGTGGAAAAGGTCCTCACCAAGAGGAATATGATGTTAAACCTTGAGAACAAATGCCAAACCAAGCAGCTGGCTTTAGCCAGGTTCATGGTAAAGTTTGAGGTTTTGAGGCAGAAAGGTTTGCCAAATCCCTTGGTGATAAATGACAAGTTGATGCCACAGGAAGACTACAACAGAAGAATTAGAGAGGTGGCAAAGGATTAGGCAAGTAATTCTTCCATGAAAGGAATGCCTATTGGAAAGGTTCTATATCAGACATTCGAGAACTTGTTTTACCTCTAGCATGAGGTAAAACACATTTTTGTGAACAAACCCACTTTTTCCAAATACACAAAAGTAGATGAAATCTACAGGAAGATGGTAAATATTCAATTACTAGATGCAAACACATGGGAGAAGTTGAATGACTTACTGTAAAAGTGCACAATAAAGGTGAAAACAACACAGGAAAAGGAAAATGACAGATCATCCAGATGAAAGAGTATCAGGTAAAGTGTATTAGTTGAGAAATGGAAAAGTAAAAGGAACAATCAACGTGAATGCCAATAGCAAGGCAAAGAATAAACAACAAAATATCAGAGCATAAAGACAGCACAACCAAATAAACAAGGAAATAATACAACAGTTGAACATCTCTCTCTATCTTCTTGCATGAAGATACTTATTTCTCCTAGATTAATTCCCAAGACAGTTTGGGATATTTTGTAAACTATTTTTGTATAAGTACTTCATAATTTGATGTATTGGGTGTGGATTGCTAGAAATTTGTAGAGTTGTTGATAAAAAACCTGAGGATTATTGTACCAATTTTTCAAGTCAACAGACTGGACTGAGTAATAAAGAGATTGCATTACAAGATTCATGTGTTGAGCTATTACAGTGAAGTCTTTTCTTTGTCAAATTTGTTATTTTCTTATGTACCTCACAAACTTACCTGTTATCTAAAGTAAATGAATTAACTAGAAATTTATTTTAGAATTTGTTTAAGTACTCTCTATCTTGAACAGTTAATCATTTCTATGTTTTCTTCTGATATCCGGATCTGAGAATCCTTAACTTCTCTCTCATCCCGATTGACCTCTTTCACTTCTTTCATAATCCGGTCTAAGGAACCCTTAATTTCTCTTTTGATCCGATTGAAAACCACTTCACCATCCAGCCTTAAGATCTGAAATAACTCAGCTACCTTGCCCTGTAGACACTATTTTTAGAGCTTGACCCAGTCTTGTTTGTTTGACATTTGACCCCATAGCCCAATGGTAAAAGACATCCCTCTATCCATCTAAGTGGTCCCATCACCAAATCAAAATCAAAAACCAAGTACAATCATAACTAGCCTAAAATCAATTAACTAAACAAAGTTAAATCATAAAGAGAGAGCCCCCTCTGAGCATTAGGGAGGCTAGATCCTAATCTCCAAAGTAGGTTTGTGGTTACCTCTATCATTTCTTTCCTAACAACTCTAGAGAAATTTCAGAGTGATAACATAAAACAGGGTCCTCCTAGGTTGTCTGCTAGTGATGCTTCCCAACAGAAGCCTAACTATGTGTGCATCATTTGTGAAGAGGACCACTATACTAAGGATTTTCCCAGATGATCTGAAGTTAGTCGTTTGCTGAAAGGGACCCTAGCTGTCCTAAAAGAGCCTTTTCCATCCCAACAAAATCAAATTGTAGACTAGCCTCAGTCGTCTGCTTCCTCAGGTTCACAAGTGCTCATGATGAGTACGCACTTTATTGTGGCTACTAGAAAAAGATTATCAAACTCCTACCTCGACAACAAGGAAAGAAAAAGAAGATGTCCCTTCTTCTTCTGCCTCATCAAGTTCTAGTCCTCTTCATATAGAGCAACCCAACCTTAATTCTGCCATTTGACCACCTTATCAAGGTGTGCTGCGAAAATCCTCGTACAATCCCAACGCTCATGCTGCTCAGCACTATAATATTGTTGAGGATTTGGCTCAGGTACCATTGACTATGTTTGCCCTCAAGATACTCCAAAGTTGTCCGTCTTAATGGAAATCATTACTGTCAGCTATTTGGCGTATTGATCCTGTTGGTTCTAGTCTTATGTGTTTTGATCTAGAAAACCACGTTCTACGTCTTCCTCATCAAATTGTCTTTCTCATTCAAGTCATCATCAATGAGAAAACCATTCACAGAACCGCCATTAATTAAGTTGTTTCCACCAAAAAAAGGTTGGTTGCTTGTTGGAAGGAAATTGGTTCTCCTACTTTGAACCAGTCCCTTAACACTTTGGAAGCTTTTGACGGGCACGATTCGTGACCATTCGATGTCTTACCCAACCTTTCCATTACTTTGGAGGGCAAGACAGTGCACGTCGAGGTAGAGATTGTTGACGCTAATCTCAATTATAATCTTCTACTCGAACGAATTTGGACCCATGCCATGCATGCTATAGCCTCTTCCTTGTTCCGCATGATTCGTTTTCCCCATCAAGGTAAAATATTCATAGTTGACCAACTATCCTTCTTTTCCTCTTCCTCCTCAGATGGCAATGTTTCGTATGTCAAGCACATTGGTGCTTCTTATGAGAGTGTGGGGGCATGAATTTTTAAAGATCCTACTCTAATGGGTATCTTTCCGCTCTGACCTCCTCATGTTGCCTCTATTAACATGATTTCGGTCAAGTCTGATCCTTGGGTCATTCCCTCTCTGGATCTTGTTGACACATGGGGTGAGGTAATGTCGTTAAGTCCTACCAAAATTAATTACATGGAAATTGTTTCGACTTCGCCTTCAGTATCCTCTGATTATCTTGTTTCGAAGACCTCTCTTGATTCATATTCTCTATCCCCATGGTTTGGTGGTTCGGAGTCTTCCAATCCCTTAGTTGAGACTTTTCTTTTTGACGAGAGTATTATGGAATTAATGTCTCTAGTAGAAGTACCTTGGAACGATACTCATCATCGTTCCTCGTTCTTGCTTAGCCCGACGGTCTTGTCTACTTGTATCGAGGAGTTCTCTTCTCAGTTCCCTTCCCTACCACTTCAAACACCGATCATGACTCGTGAAGTTTGGTCAGAAGGGAACATGGGTAATATTACCCAAATGATGCAAATTGATATTTTTATCAAGCCTGGTGTTGTTGAAAAAATCCATATCGGGGTAACTTGTTCTCCAAAAGAGATCAAGCTCTATAATCGTCTATTCCAAGAGTTCCGGGATTTTTTTGCATGGTCATATGAAGAAATGCCCGACATTGACCTAAGTATAGTCGTGCACAATATGCCGACTTATCCTCATACGAAGCCTTCTCACCTACACCCCGTTATTACTGTTGGTTCTTTTGCCAAATGGGGCATCGACTATATGACATGTAACCCTCGTTCAACCGAGGGGCATGGCTATATCATCGTTGTTGTGGATTATTTCACCAAATGGGCTAAAGCGATGCCTACATACTCTACAGACGGTAAAATGATGACTCAATTTCTATTCAGTCACGTTATTCCCAGGTTTGGAGTGCCTCAGGCAATTGTCATCGACCATTGCTCCTACTTTCGAGATTACATGATGGATGAGCTGACTTCTACATTGGGCTTATGCCACGATGGATCAACCTCGTATTACCCTCAGGCCAATGGCCTAGTTGAAGCTGTGAACAAAGTCTTGGTTACAATGCTTAAGCGCACCATTGGGATGTACAAGTCAAATTGGCATCTCATGCTCTTTTCAGCTCTGTGAGTTTACTGAACCTTGATCAAGGATGCAACTGGATTTACACCATTCCAGCTAGTCTACTATCTAGAAGCAACTTTACCGATTGAATGTGAAATTCCATCCCTCAAGCTGGCTATAGAACTTCTCCCTGAGACCTCACCTTATAAAGAGCATCTCTTGTATTTAGAACGACTGGACAAGACCTGCCATCTTGATACTTTGGTTATCGAAGCACAAAAAAAATGAGTCAAATCCCATTTTGATCAATCTGTTTCTCCTCGAGCTTTTTTCGAAGGCAATTTGGTACTTCTGTATGATCAGGTTAATGATGAGCTAGGGGAAGGCAAGTTCGAACCCATGTGGCATTGGCCCTATATTGTTAAATGCGTGTTACAAAAAGGGGCCTATGAGCTTATTGACTACGAGGGAAATCCCTTAGACAAACCTCGTAATGGGCTTTATCTCAAAAAGGACTATGCTTAGGTCATCTTGCATGGTTACTTTTGTACAATAAGTGTGTCATTCATTTTTGTGCAGTGTGGTTTGGTGTGTTGTTTTGCAAGTAGCTTTCTTGCTTATTATGTTTTTTCCTGCTTTGCAGATGTCGGTGTCTCCTCACATCGGTTTTGCTGATGGTGCTTGTCGAAGTACCCAGAACCTATCATCCGTAGCATGGGTCATTTATGACCCCCATGGTGAGTTGATTGATCTTCAAGGGATTTGTCTACGTCAAACAACTAATAACATCGATGAGTATAGTGCAGCTATCAAATTGTTGTCAGAAGCTATCACTCTTGGCATCCGGGATTTGGTTGTCAACCTTCATTCACAACTTGTCGTTCTTCAACTCAACGGAAAATATTCTGTCAGAGACCCTCATATATTGAGAATGTGTCTACGTATTCGTCTATTGGAGAGAAATTTTAATTAAATTACATATCATCATATTCCTAGACATATAAATACAATGACAAATGCATTATCTAATTATGTGTTGGATAAGAATTCGCAAAACATGTAAAAATAAAAAACAAATCACTTGTATGATAGTATATATATATATTATATCTATATATAATATATATTAATATATATATATATATATATATATTTGTGTCAATAATGTTTGTCATACATCAGAGCCTCAAAAAATAAAATGTGTCTTCGAAATATGTCAGTGGCTCGCAAGCCTAAAAAATATGGAATGCTAGACCTATGCACTAAAAAACATGATGCTCATGATAGCATGTAACTGCTCAGACTATGCGAGTCAGCAGTTGGCAGATCTGATCTGACACCCCCACCATATGCCTTTGGTATTGGCATGGGACATCACCCATCCGAGCATACTCTAGGATCCCATGGGTCAAACCCTCGAGATTCTACGCAATCTCCTCCTTGTTGTCGCTCCCCTCCCGATAAGGAGCGACATCAAATTGACGTGCGATGCGCCTGGCAATTGGGGACATCACGACAGGGCATTCTAGTCCAACATCTACATTCATAAAATCGAAGTTTCATGAACACATATATTTCAAAAATAGTAAAAACATTAAAAAACTAAAAAAATGTTTGTTTTTACCTCCATGATCAAAATCCTCCCCTTCTAGGAGCGGCGTATCCAAATCTCTTGCGGAAGTCAGTACCGCTGTAAGGCCAATCATCCACTATGATTAGTTGTCATCGTAGCCATGAGAAGAAGGCAGGCTTGTAGGACATCTATTGGCCCCCCGTAACCTTGGGTATCAACTCACTCCAAAGGATCATCAGTGGGTCTCGTGGCATCGACGGATCCACCTCGGTCAGCTAGGCTTAGAACAATAGAACCCGCTCCAGGAAGAAGGTCACTAGCACAGACCCAAAGAAAAATTGCTTCAGGTTTCCCACCTTAGCTTTTGATAGCTGGCACTTCATGTTGATTTTCATAGATTTTGCCCAGTTAAAAATAATGGGCGTTGTGTACTCGATAGAATATAGGAACTTTGACTTATTAGTCTCATGCAGCGATTGGGACCCAACCACTCTATTGATGGTCAATAGTAACACTCTCAACACAAGATCCTGAATAGTTGCGATGTCGATATTGACACTTTTGGATTTGAGAGCTTCTGGGCAATGTTCGGCAAGTGACATGGACACACTTGCCCCAGTCGGCCTTGACCCATATAGGTTGATTGATTCCCTTCTCCGGGACAGTCATGTGATGAAATAAATATCTGAAGTCTCCAACTCCAACTCTTGGTCACCGATGATAAAAATTTCCCGATTTAGGTCCTAGAGACTAAGCAGGTACTGTAGCAACTCAAGTTGAGCCCGCATCCCTGATGTGAGAAAGAACTTGAGGAGCCCACAGTTCCTCAAAGCCTCCAAATGATCTAGATCAGCTATTGCTTGAGTATCGATATCCTCATGCTCTCGTTCTTTCCAATCCACCATTTTCAATGATTTTCTTCCTGCAAAAACCATTTAATCAAGTCAATGATCATCTTTTGATAGAGAAGTTTGGATTCAAGTGGTAAAATTGAGCAAAAAACATGTTTTTTTTTTTTTTTCTCATGGTGCCAGCACAACTGTTTTAAAAACAGTGGCACCGATAGTGTGATTGGTGGATTTCTTAACCCCCAGTCGGCGCAGATACATGCCCGGAAGTTGCGCTGACCGAGGGCGTTTTTTTTTCCAAATCCTTCCCATGAAATCCAAAAAACAGATCAAAAACGGGTAAAAACAGTATGAAAATGGAGCTTAAGTTCTTGGCCCTTACCTACAACTGACTACTCGGTAAATGACCTCCTGGATCTCTCGCAATCTGCTCTGGAAAAATTAGGGCACAAAAGGGTAAAAAGCTCTTCACACAAAGGTAAAATGGTAAATGGTAAAAAATAATTACTTTTTCCCCTTTTTATTCATTTCTATGAAAATATTAGGGTTTAAAAAGTATTTTTGACCTATTTTGCCTTAGAACTGCATAATTCATTTACCTTTTTTGTGCAGTGATAGGTGAGGGATTGTTGGCGATGACACTCGAGCTTCATTTAAGCTCTTCTCTTGGTTCGTAAACTCAAATGAAAAGATCTTCGAGTATTTTCCCTTTTGACTCGTTAAAGAAAATAAAATGGGGAGGTCTGCTTTCAACTCTTTTCCGACCTTTTAAACACGAAAAGGTTGCTGAGCCCTTGTCGTTTTGAACTCGTTCAAGGATGCAAAACATTGTTTAACCAGTATATGTTTACCCATTTTTTGGGCTAGGATAAACTATTTACGAAAAAGGTACTCCTTGACTGAAATGGTCAAGCGGTTCTCTCAAGTATCGTTTTCTACCTTTTCGGGCTCGAGAGACAAAAATGTATGAAAAGGTACCATGTTGAGTTTTCTTTTCTGTGTATTTTTCAAACTCTCTAAACATGAGAAAGATACCGAGTTACACCTTTTTCGGACTTGCTAAAGCATTAAATGACATCGGATTCGTCACCATGACGAACATGAGCTTCTCCTTCCTAGGGCTCAATAAACTTACTAGGTCGGATTCGTCTGAAGGATGAACTTACAGTGCAAGCATATGTTATCCCCTTTAAGCTTGCGATGAAAAATAATTGGAGTACCTTCTAGAAATGGTGGGGGTAAATTTGGAAATTCTATCAGTTGTGTCGGCAGCTCACTCTTGAACATGACACTATATGTTTCGTGTCGAGTTGGGGTATCCTCCTTTCATTGTTGACCTTCACGGGTTGGGCCATTCATTTTTGCCTTCCATTTGATATCTGACACGTCATCATGACCACCGATCCTATGGATCCAAAAGCTGCCATACTCCAGAATTGTGTCGCTGATATGTTCAAGAGTCAGTCCCTCTGCAGTTACACTTACTCTCGATTCTTTGTATCATCTGAAATCATTTGCCTTCCTTTGTCTCATGTCGATGATGTGGGATACATCATGGCCCTCCTTCGACACGGTTGCTTCCTGTCGACTTCAACTCATTATCCAGGAAGCTGACCGCGAGACTCCTTTCCAATACTTTAGAGATTGCATGCCTTAATGGCAAGTTCTTCACCCTCGACGACAAGTTCACATCATTAGCTTTCGATTAGGTGATTTCACAGGTGTTTGACATCAGTTCCTTCATTCACATTCCGTGAACTGTTCTGCCAGTACCTTGAGAGCCATTGTCATTATTGGCGGTTTCTCTCATGCTTGTTAATGGTTCACATCATTGACCGGTAATCAAGCGACTTCTTAGCATGTTCGACTTCAACACATTCATCTGCATGTTAGGATTTGTACTTTTATCGGGTCGTTTGGAGCGTAAGACCCTGGGCTAAGATTACACAAGTCCAGGTTGCGGGGTGATGTGACATGGTCATGTTGATATACATATCTCTTTTAGATGGATGGCTGTGACCATACCATGAGTTGTTATATGTGATCCTTCTCATTATTGGATGGCTGTGACCATACCTTGGTTTCGTTATGATCCTTTCTGTTGGATGGCTCCGCCCATGCCTTGGGTCCATTTACATGATCATTCTCTCGATGGCTACATCCATACCACGATTCATGTATTCTTATTCAAAGTTTTCAGTGATGTATATGTATCTATGCTTGCTTGCAGGTTCTCTGATGACGGAGTTCGGTTCTCCACATGCACTTGTAAAGAATTTCACTCCTCACTCTAGTTCGACCTTCATGCTTTAGGGGGCATTTGTTACAGAACATTTTTTCACTGTCCCTTTATTCCCAGTACATGATCCTGGGGGACCTCTACAGTACCCAACATGCTTTCCTATCATGAGGAAACTCCCATTGAGTCCCTCTTCATGAGCAGAACATTTCCCTTTTGCATAATTTCGCAAAAATATTTTATTTATCCCAGTTTACAAGACCGACGCTAATGACCCATGTCCTCCTCGCGCTGATATGCAGGTGTTACAACTTTCCCTAGCACCGATCGGATTGACTGAGCCCTTTCTCAGTCGCGCCAATCCACTTTTGGAAAGTTTTTTAAATATGGAGCCGAACCTTCCAGCTCTAGAGGCTTCACAACAGAAGTTTGGTAAATGGTTAGGCCGTATGGAGTCAAAGAGGTCAGTTTAGGCTCCTTTCCCCAATTAGGATGGAACTAATCTAAGAGATAAGGCCTTCTCCCATGAGAAGAGGAACCATCTCCCATCCATCCAAGCTATAAAAACCTCTCTTTTTCCCAAGCAAAAGCTAGTTTTAGTCGGGAGTTAGAATAATCAACAAGACATCTATAGTCTAAAGTTTTAGAGTGTATGTTTGAGGGAGAATAGTGTGCTTGGGTGTGATTTGAGGCTAGAGGGAAAGAGGCCTTAAAATCTCTATTGTTGGGGTTGTCCATGAAGAGCTAGCAGAAGTGTGGGAACCTGGATACGTCAGAGGAGACCAACAATGTCAAGGCATCGGTTGTAATCTCTTTTTGATTTATATAAATGCAACTGTCGATCGATTTCCTACATGAAGTTTCATTTTACATCTTTATGGCTTAATGTTCCTTGACTTGTTAAGTAGGATGAATACAATATTGTATGCTATTACGTTTGTTGTTTTCTGTTGTTTTCTTGTTTCAGTTATGCGAAGGAAGGAAACGAAAGATAGATGGAATGAAGAAGCAGGATCATCACCAAGCGGAATAGTGTTCTAAGAGGTAGGCCCTCTTAATTGATTCTAGCCTAGGGAAATCTGCCATAGATTGTCTGTTTGTGACTAGACCCACTCTCTCAAGCTAGAGGAATTGTTTGTGTCCGCACTTTGAATTTACCTGCATCACACCCACCCCTAGTCAATTCTGACTATTGCCTTAACCATACCTCCACTAATTTATCCCTTAGGCATTTTAACCTCATGATCAAGCTCCACATGATGTTTTGAAAAAACATCTGACATCCACCTTTTGCAACAAGGGCTAAAGTGAATAGCTCCATATTTCTCAAGCCTCAACCTCCGATTTTTTTTGGAATTTTCAATCTTTGCCACTTCAATAGAGACAAACCTCTTTTTTTACTCTTTCCATTCCATAAAAACTGAGCACTCAATTTTCTTATTGACATTAAAATGCTTTTGGGAATTTTGGCTAAGGTTAGCCAAAAAACCAAAATTCTCTCTATAATAGATTTCACTAGAATCTGTTGATGTCCTAAAGAGAGCCACCAATTACATCAAAGATTAATGTGTTTTTCCACTTTTATAAGAATCCATAACCAATCAACTCCTATATAATTATTTGGTTTAAGAAAATATCCAAGAGATTTGAAACCATCATTTAGCATACCAAAGTTGAGAGGAAAAATACCTTTAATGGATTCCATATTCTCCTACTTGAGGTTACTGCTAATACTAATCAATTTATCAAGGCATACTTCCATGCCTGCAACATTAAAAATAGTCTAAAATTTCTTTAAACATCTTTCATTCATCCACATTCCCCTGACCAAATAATAACACACCATCAACAAATAAGATATGTGTTATCACCACATGAGGGCCAACTACCACTCCTTTAATTTTGCAATTCTCCTTTGCTTCCATTATTAACCTACTTAAGCATTCAATAGTGAATAAAAACAAAAAAGGAGATACAGGGCATCCTTGCCTTATTCCCCTTGATGTCTGGAATAATTCAAAAGGCTCACCATTGATAAGAACAAAATAATTAGCAGATCGAATACAACCTAAGATCCAAGACACAACTTCAAATTTTAAACCAGTTTGAATTAAAGCCAATCTTAGGAAAAACCAGTCCACTCTGTCACATGCTTTTTTCAAATCAATCTTCATCACGAACACTGGAAAATTCTGAGCCTTGATTGTATGAAGGACCTTTTATGTTGTCTTTATTGCATCATGAATATGCCTATTATAGAGAAAAATGAATTGAGTCAACGACATATGATTTGATAGATCAACCTTCATTCTATTAGCAATCAACTTAGAGATTATCTTGTACAAAGAATTGAATAGTGCTATTGACTTAAAATCATTAAAAGACGTAGGCTTCCCCATCTTAGGAATTATATATGCGATTCTATCCCATGGATATATGCTTTCTACTTCTCAATACGTGGACAACATGTATTTAAAAATATACTAATAACATTAAAACATTTTTTGGCGGACAATGTAGAATATAAGTAAAATATTTTAATGTTCATTCTAAGTAAAATGCTTCAATATCAATTATCCATATATTATATAACACAATTGAAAATTCAAAAAACTTCATTGATCTCTCTTCTAGCTTAATAAATCTAGGATTAAAATAGATTTATGATGATTTAAAAAAATACATACACACCATCTAAGGTATATATATATTCTATATCTATATATATATATATATATATAATATAATATATATAATTAGAGAGGAGGAGGAGAGAGAGAGAGAGAGAGAGAGAGAGAGAGAGTATTTTCACTGACTCATGGATATATGCTTTTATACCTTTTAATATAAAAACATGTATTTACAAATATATTAATACAATAATATTTTAATATATAACAATGTAAGATTTAAATAAAATATTTAATGGCCTATACTAAATAAAAATGTTCAGTATTAATTATAATACAATTGATTTTTTAATAAATTTAGAATTACAATAAATTTTATAAATAATGAAAATTACATATACACTTTCTAATAATAATTAATTAATTAATATATATATATATATATATATATATATATATAATTTTTTTAATAAAAGCTATTTTTTTTGGAATATGTTAATTTCAAGATTGTTATGTAGAGCAAGGTAAGTGTATTTGGCACGAGAGTGTGATGCTGAGTGGAGCTGCATGCTGAAAGCAACCAACCAAGTCGCATCCGCCATGACTATCACTCACTCATAGCCAATCAGTGCAATGCAGGAATGCGTGGAGCCAATGCATGTCTAACTTTTGCTTTTCACCGACACGATTATTGCAGCGTTTTTGTTGAACGCCCATGCACGTCTGCTGCTCGACGCGCTAGCCATTTGTCAGAATGTGGCTCTTTAACCCTCCATGCCATTCTATAGACTGACACGCTCACTCTAATCCTCTCTGGTCTCAAATCCTTAGTAGCTTCTATAAAACCAGCCTCTGCGGGAAGGAAGAAAGTTTGACCAGCATTTCTTCTCCCCCTGCGCGCACCGGCGCAGGGTCGACCTTGCAGCTAGCCTCTTCCTTCTTTCTCTTTCACCCTCATCTTCGGTGTCGAAGCTCTAGATTTGGTTTTGCTGGAGGCTTAAAGTTGTTATCCACTCGGCATGCACTCGGTAAGAGGTCAGTTTTCTCTGTTCTTTTTTCCGCTTTTTACAGTTTACTCAGTTACTTTTTAAGCTCCTGAAATGTAGTCATACGTCTGAAAACTTTTAGCATTTCATAGTCATAGTGAGCTTGTTTAGACTGATGTTTATCCTAGCTCGGATGCCGTAAAAAGATAATAGATGGGAAGAAAGTTCGAGTTATAATTTGGCCAGTCTTTAGAATCTCTGTTAAGAATCGGTTTTTTCCAGCAAGTTTTAAGTCCCATTGCTTAGAGTCTGGTTCTATCAGCATGTTTTGGGTTTTCATACACAAACTGAAGCAGTCTGTAGCAATCTATAAACCCTATTC
Organism: Pinus taeda; assembly: GCA_000404065.3. Classification (NCBI taxonomy): domain Eukaryota; kingdom Viridiplantae; phylum Streptophyta; class Pinopsida; order Pinales; family Pinaceae; genus Pinus; species Pinus taeda. Next base: position 153,763 of record APFE030728780.1, read on the forward strand.
AAATTTTCGAATTAAGATAGGAACTTGGTGGTGCATTTTTGAAATTTACTGTTGTTGCATAGTCTGCCAAGACTCATCATCTAGTTAAATTATTCATAGAAGCTGAAAGATTCCACTGTAAGCCTTGGTAGAATACTGGATAGGGTCCGTTTTTCCCCATAGCTCATGAGCAGGATTCAGAACTCTCTCCCTCCAAAACCAATTCACGGGACTGGAAAACCTCTTCACGGGACCGGGGTTTTGAGTGTCCAATCCCGGTTTTTTCAAAAGGCACTGAGATAAGGTACCAAGACCGACGCCATTTCACCTTGCCAAATTGAGTGCAGTAAATCTTAGTTATTGGTCTTGGACAGCTATCCATATCTGTTTCCGAGCCTCTCTCGAATAGCGAGTCCTATGTCAGAAGAGTCTTAATTCATACCTCCAGCATTACCTAATCCAGGTCTTATTTTCAGTGCTTGGTCAAATGCTCATTTATAGCCAGTACAATCTACCGATTTGGCAATCCATCCCCTAGTTATTATCCTTGGAAGGGTGGGATTTCTATATCTGTGCCCATTAAAACATTCCTTACCGAGTCTTTAGATCACCAGGTTCTTTGTCAGAAAAGTCTTATCCCCCACATTTGGCATTATCTCATCCAGGCTTTTCATTCAGAAGCCGAACTATTGCTCATTTATTCCTGGTTTAAAAAACCTGATTTGGAAATCTATCTAGGACAAAAAATCCTAGAGTCAAAGCTAGGCGGACGAATTGGAGGCGCATGGAGGGTGGGTCAAATGTATCGGCCACGGAGACCATGATACGCGCTACCATATAGGCTGAGAAAGAATGGGGAGGTGCCACGTTAGCGGGAGGTTGGCAATCTACTTTGGATGATGTGGTCGTTCAATCAACAATGCCAGATGCTGACAAGGATAGAGACCGGTCACAAAAAGTTTTGCATGAACATGCAAATCGTTATAACAAGGCCCGGAACCCCATTAAAACCACTCCTCCGCCTGCTGCTTTAAAATTGGATAGTATCCATCTGTATGAGCGTAAAGAAAGCCTCTAGGACCTTGCCTTGGTGGGCAGATGGCACTTTCCAGAAATGGATGATGCCGCGATGAGAAAATGGCTTGAGTCTCAGTGGAAGCCGCTGATTGGATACCTTCCCATTGTATCAAAGTTCATGAAGGAGTGTTCTACTTTCATTTTTTAAGCGCCGGTGATGTAGAAGCTATTTAGACTCGCACTTGGGTACATGGAAGAAGTTTCCTTGCACTCCACAGGTGGTATATTGGATACAACGCTTTGAAAAACACCCCCTCGAATAATTTGATTTGGGTCAAGCTCCCAAATCTTCCTCTGGAGATGTGGTCCAAGGAGACTTTAACAAAGATAGGTAATTCCATTGGAAGATTTGTCTACATTGACCCATGGTGTCTAGGGGAAAAAGACAAGCGCACTGCATGGATACTTATCGAAAAGGCCTACAGGGCAGGATTTCCTGATCACATAGAGATTGCCTGGAGGGACTTAAAAATAAAACAAAGGTTAAACTTCTGGGGTATCCCCTTCAGATGTTCCACTTGTCACAAGACAGGACATCTAATAAGAAATTTCCCTCGGCACCCGACTATAAAAAGAAGGGTGTATCATGAAAAGTTCTGGGCGGCTTCCCCATTGTCCTCTGAAAAAGAGAAGCTATCTCCTACAGCCAATTTGACACCGACAGATATGGAGGTTGTTCAAGATCTCAAGAATTTGGAAAACAGAACCAATCAATCTCCATAGTATTTCTCTCAAGATCTCTCTCTGTACCTTAGTTCCAAGCCGAAATCTTTCTCTATAACTGATTTTAGCGTCGAAAAAGAGTTACAACCTTTTCTTTGCTCGGCCCCCCGGAACCAAAGGATGAAAAAGCAATACCTCCTCTCCCTCCGATCTCCAAGCCAAAGGATTTTAAAGTGGGATCCCAAACCATCCTCATCTCATCTTCCTCGCCTACGCCCAATAAAATCCATTATCCCTCCACAAAAGGCAAAGAGCCGATGGTATCTGCCACCCCTTTAAATTCCCCGGTCTCATCTCCAACAAATTTGTATGACAGTGACTTAGATTTTATTCTAAGCAAGAAATCTCTCGAGATGGAGCCCTTAACCATCCATAAACCTCGGAAACCCTTGCCCCGCTCATTAGCCCAAACTCTGCAAAAAATATAACACTGAGGAAAAAAAACAATGGGGGAAGCAGACACTATCAGGGGAGGACAAAAGATGCAGACTGTGGAGTAAGGAACCTGTCCCTTGTGGACATTCCCATCATTGACATGTCAGAGAATCAGCCTCTTAGAGCAAGCGCAGCTGGAAAACTACCCCAATGACTTTCATCATATCAATGAATATCCGAGGTTTGGGAGCAGATCTCAAATTTTTGGCGCTCAAAGATCTTTTCTTCTTAGCCAAGCCTAAAATAATTCTAGTACAAGAAACCATGCACATCAAATAGGCGTCCATTTCCTATTTCAGGAAAATGTTTCGATCGTGGTATATGGCAGCCTCGGAAGCCAAGGGACTTTTGGGAGGGCTGGCGGTTATTTGGGATCCTTCTTGGATCAAAGCTAAAACCTACAAATGCTTTGTTGGAATTCTCATCACAACGTTTATTAGAGGATATAACTGTCCCATCAATATCTTGAATATCTATGCCCCTTATAAGAACAGGACTCACTTCTGGAATAAATTTTTTGATTCAAAAATCTTTGACATTGGTTCATTAATGATTGCAGGTGATCTAAACATTACTCTAAGCTTGGAAGAAAGATGGGGAAAGTGCAAGAAGAGAGACCCACTCTCAGATCGAATTAAGTATGAATTCCTCCACAGGAATCTTGTAGATGTTTCCCCGCCCAAAATATTGCCTATGTGGGATAATGGAAGAATAGAAGAGGCCTACATTGCAAAAAGGATAGATCGGTTTATAGTACATGTCAGCGTTATTGACAAAATGGGCATGCCTTTCTCGTCCATTGAAAATGTTTTCATTTCCGACCATAGGCCAATTTCTCTCAGCTAGAGGGAAAAGGGGTATAGGAATGGATACCCCTTTAAATTCAACAGAACATGCCTAGAGGACCCAGCTTCCAATGAAGAAATAACAAAAGCTTAGAAGGAATTATCTGCAAAAAGCTCGCTTCCCCCTTTTATGACCTTTAGAGACAAGATGTCCTCAATGAGAAAAGTGGTAAAGGAATGGCAACATAAAAAAAGACAGTCGGACAGATTGGCTCTACAAGAAATACAAAAGGAACTGGATGATATTTCCAAGTTTTTGAAAGCCAACTCTCTCCCTTTTAGCATGAGATGCCACCTAAATGAGCTCGAAAGGAAAAAAAAAAATATTCTAAAGAAGGAGGAAGCCTTATGGAGACTAAAGAGCAGGGCAATCTAGCTCGAGGAAGGTGATAGGAACACTAAATTTTTTCACAAGTATGCAAATGACAAGCGGGAGAGGAACACTATATGGAAAATTAGTGATGGTCAGGGAGGTTTTCTCTTCTCTCAACAAGAAATCTCAAAGGCAGCAGTGAGACATTTTAAAGACCAATACAAAAGAAGGGAAAATAGCAGCTTTCAGGATATCCTATGGGGTATTGATTTGGTCCCTTAAATGTTTGATGATGGAAAAAATGAAGATCTGTTCCAGCCTATAACAGAGGAAGAACTTTTAGGAGTTATGAAGGCCTTTAAGAAGGATAAATGTCCTGGCCCGGATGGCTAGACAATAGAATTCTTCATACATTTCTTTGACATCATCAAACTAGATCTGTTAAGGATGGTTGAAGCAGCAAGAATCTCAGGAAGCATTCATCACATTACATCATCCACGCAGATAGCTCTCATCCCTAAGAAATTGGAGTGGACACCTTTAAAGATTTTAGGCCGATTTCCTTGTGCAACATAACTTTCAAAATTATCACAAAAATCATAGCAGAGAGGATCAAAGCGACATTAGCCAGCTCTTTATCTAAGGACCAACATGCTTTTTTAAAGGGAAGGAATATAATGGATGCTGTCGCCAACACACAGGAAAGTTTGTTCTCCATGCTCTCAAATCAATCTGAAGCAGCCATTTTGAAAATTGATTTACAAAGAGCTTATGATTGCTTAGACTGGGGTTTTATCAGGTGTTTATTAGCAAAGATTGGTCTGAAATCAAATGTCATAAATTGGATTATGGCATGTATTGAGAATGTGAACTATGCTGTCATTATAAATGGGATCCCTTCCCCTTTTTTCCCAGCAGAAAGGGGACTGCGTCAAGGATGCCCTCTGTTGCCACTGCTGTTCATCTTAGCAATGAACTCTTTAAGCCTTCATATCAATAAGGCAGTTTCAGAGAATAGATGCAAGCTCGTGAAGATTGGCAGGAACAACTACATCTCGCACAATTTATTTGTCAATGATGTGCTTATTTTTGCAATGTTGTGCAGGATTTCGTGGATATGTCTCAATGACATTCTATATAGGTTTCAAAGTGCCACCGGCTTACAAATAAACAAGTCCAAGTCCATTCTCTACCACAATGACGCCAATATGGAAACAATGGAATGGATTTCCACCTTATTTGGAATCAGTACAAGGTCAAAGGATGGATTAAAATATTTGGGTTTTCATCTAAAGGCAAAGGGTTACTCTAAAGATGATTGGCAATGGCTTATTGATAGATACTATAAAAAGATATCCACCTGGGAATATAAGTGTCTATCTCTGGTTGTAAGAATCGTCCTAACTCAAGCAGTCCTATCGCAACTTGCTGTATATTGGGCTCACATTTTCTTCCTCCCGGCAAGTATCATTCAAAAAATGAACAAGGTCACTGCAAATTTTATATGGGGCAGCAAATCAGTTCAAGGAAAAGATCATCTCACTACTTTGGAAAAGATTTCTAGGCCAAAGATTACAGGTGGATGGGGATTATTGGATATGAGGACCTTCGGGAAAGCACTACTGTGCAAATCTTTGTGGAGGGGTATCTACAGGGAAGGGCCGTGGAGCACTACCATTAAAATGAAATATATGAGAGGAAAAGGCATGGAATACTGGTTCCATTTAGGGAGGATTGGAGCAAAGAATGGCTCTGCCATCTAGCTCAGTTTCTGCAAAATAGAACAATATTTCTTAAGGAACCTGAAATGTTGCTTTCAATCTGGCAGTAGAATCCTTATCGGAATAGATCCCATCATGAGCGGGCGTGAGAGCATTTCAATTCCCGAAAGGATCCTAATCTTCCTCCATAGTAAAGGCTTCTTCACATGGGATAAGCTGATTGCAGGTTGGCAAGGCCCTCTCCCTTTATGGAAAACGGCTGACGATCTTGGTATGTTGGAGTCTATGGTAAGTCAATGGAACTTAGTCAGAAACGTCCTGAGAAGCTACGGGTTTCTCCGGTCCAGGCCGCAGGATTATTTAATCTGGAAAACGTCAAACGCAAATATACAGGTATGCGTAAAGGATATTTATATAGATCTGATTGGTTTGAAGTCCTTGCACTCTAATCCCACTTTCCCATCAGCGTTTTGGAAAACAGGATGCTCTCCCAAATTAATATACTTCTCGTGGCTGGTGTTTTACAATAAAAATCTGTCCTGGGAGAATTTAAAGAAAAGGAAATGGCATGGGCCGAGCAGGTGCCTGATGTGCGAATTAGAAGAGGAAACCAATTTTCACATGTTCTTCCAAATGCAAATCTATTCAGCGAATATGGCACGAATTGGCAATTTTAAATGGATTCCCTCTTGTCTCTCATGCTTCTACGCATGTTGCTTTTGACTGGTGGAGCGGGCAAAGAGAATCATGGAGATCGTTCATTATTATCGTTCTATGGTGTGCTTGGAGGTGGAGGAACACCATAATTTTCAAAGAAGCAAAGGAACCTCTCAAGGATATATTACAACACATAATTCTCATCTACGACTCTGTCTCGAAAAAGTTGCCCAAATCGAAAGCTGTCAATAGAAATGGGCAAGCAGTTTCTCTTTTCAGGTCCCCGAGGGCCTTTTTTGATGGCGCTGCTCAGCGAAACTCTTGCGGCTATGGGGTGTTCATAATTATGGACGAGAATCTTCAATATAGTCTTTCTTGGAATGCAGGTAAGGGGACAAACAACATGGCAGAGGCGAAGGACCTTGCGGGTCTTCTTGCCTTCTGTATTTTTTTTTGACATTCATTCCATCTCTATTTATGGGGACTCCAAATCCATGGTCGATCATGTCAATGGTAAAAGCTTCATCAGGTGCCCACACCTCGCGGACTGGATGAACATGATCACGTTTTTTTGGGGTCTTATGAGAGGGTGTACCATTCAACACATCTTCAGAGCTCAAAACCAGCAAGTAGACTGCCTGTCAAAGGACGGTCTTCAACTAGGTACAGGTTCCTGGTCCATGCAGGTAATATCTGGCGAGGAGTCCTTTATCATTCAGGATTTCGCTATCCCTGGGTTTTAATCTCTTGCTATTATCCTTCAGGTCTGTTTTTGTTCATCTTTTTGGTTTTCCTAGCATTGTATGGTATGAATGACTATATCTATCTCCGATCATCTTCCTAGTTTTTGCTGGAGGTGTCTAATATTTTGTATCTATGTATGTTTTGAACTTCGACATCCTTCTCAGAGGATCTCATCCTCTGGTTTTGTGTCCTATGTTCTTAGCTTCCTCAATTAGCTTGAAAAAGTACTATCTCGAGCAGTTATATTGACTCAATATAATACAATTTCGCTTTTTCTTTCTTTCTGAAAAAAAATAAAAATAAATAAAAATAATAATATATATTATATATATATTTTAATTTCAACAACATATTTTCCAACACCTTTAAAATTTTTTTTTATATTTATAATTAAAAAAAAAAAAACATATTTATTAAAACACTTACAAAAGTATACAGTGGAAAGGACAACCAAAAATCCATCAATGAAGGTGGACAGATGTACAAGTGGCACCAACAAAGTACGATACTTTAAAGGTGGGTTGTAACTTTCTTTTACTTTTTCTGGTTTTCGGGGATGATTTTCCTTTTAATATTTTTTTTTTTTTAAAAGTAAGCTGATTAATTTTTTAACTTTTTGAACGTGCAATATTTAACACTTTATTAAAAGTTCACACTCAAGGTTGAATATTCCATTTTCCACCTTTCGGCTTGTGTGAATGTTAAGTGGCAAATTATAGAGGGAGAGATAAAAAGAAAGATTTCGTTGCTTTATAACCTTTAGGAAAAAGTATATCTATACGACTTTTTCATAAAAAGGACATTTTGAATATTCTTTGTATTATGAAATTTGTTTTGATCCCATAAAGATGTTACAAATTAATTAATTATTATTTTAATTTTAATTTTGTTAATTTCCTTGTTTATATTTAATTGATTAGAAGTTGGTTGATTTTTTAATAATATTAATTATATAATATATTTAATTTGATTAAATGTATTAGTTTTTTTCTAAAATAGTTTTTCTAATTTGTATCTTATTTTTACTCTTTTATATAAAGCTAAAAACATGTACTCAAGGGATTGAGTCCTTGGCAATAATTATATATGCATTAACATCATATCTCCCCAAAGCTCTGATAAGATTGTTTATTAAAGCTATAGGTTCTAACGTCCCATCATTTTCCTTTTGTGTCATTTACTTAGATTTGCTTTCTAGTCCTTTTACCAATGGGGTTTGTTATTCCTCCATATTTTCTCATTAAAAAATCATTTCTAGCTAAGTTTTTTTAGATGACATATTTGTAGATAAACTTTGCATTTAATTTAGATTGTGGTTTTCATAATGAAATTATTTCTCCATTAAAAATTTATAATAATTTTGTTCAATAAAAAATAACTCAGGTCTAGTTTTATGAGTGTTTTAACATAGAGAAAACACCCTTATCCTTTTTGGTTTGATATGTTTTAATAAAATTATCCTAGAAGTTTTTATTTTTATAATGGATTTTCTCTTCCCAAAAGCATAATTGAATATTCAACATCTAATCTAGGTTGAGTTTGAGGAAATAAATATTGAAATAGGGTTAAATTTGAGGAATCATGTTTTAAATAAGCAGCCATCTCTACCCTAAAACATAATCCGTCATCTACGACCTTTCTATAGACTTATTAGAACATGAAATAAACAAAAAATAAGCATGTAGAATAAGACTTTTCGAATAATCTATAGTCCAATTAAAGTCAAGATATTTCAAGAGAGTTGTGGAAGATCATTAAAAAAATTGAATTTACAAGTTAAAGTGATTTTTTATAGTTGTTAATAATAACATTGGTCCACATTTGAAAGGATTTGTAATAGAAAGTTACATTCTACTTTCTCTATAGTAAACAAATCTTTGTTGTGGAGTCTTCCTTTCCAAATTAGGAGAAACCTTATATTGGACTACAATTTTAACGACTAGGTATTTGAATATTGAAAAGAGGATTTGTCCTCTTTCTCTGAATATTGAAAAGAGGATTTTTCCTCCTCCTCTATTTTAGTTGACGAAGATAATACTTCCTTTTGAAAACATTTATAATCAAAGTGCCTTTAGAGACAATAGAATACCTTATCAGGGAGTTAACCATAAGTATTACAATGTGAGAGGGCTAGCTTAAAGATTGCAAAGGAAGTGCTATCCCATAAAGGATGTGGGTAGGTATGGGTTTCCTAGTAAACCTAAGCCCCATGAGCCCTTTAATAGGAAACCCTAATGTTCATGAAAAAAATTAGTCAATGCTGAAATTTTCTCTCCATTGTCCTAAATAACCTTGAAAAAAGGCTAGCTTAAAGATTGCAAAGGAAGTGCTCTCCCACAAAGGATGTGAATGCGTTTTGGGTTTCCTTGTAAGCCTAAGCCTCATGAGCCCTTTAATAGGAAACCCTAATGTTCATGAAAAAATTAGCCAATGCTCAAATTTTCTCTCCATTGTCCTAAATAACCTTGAAAAATGACTTATTGTAGTTGGAGAATTAGGAAGATAGGCATTGCCATTACATCATAGTTAAGTAAAAATACTATAAATTATAAGGCAATACAAAGCAATATGCTTAAATGTAAATTTTGTACATATTTAGTTGAAATATAGTGAAAATATTAATGGTGTCTTGTTAGGTTGGTCAAAGAGGGGTGTTGATATTCCCCCCACCAAAGTTCAAGTCTCACTAATGGCATGCTTCTACTTCTGCTCATGTTCATGCTTGTGGATGTGCTAGTGCATGTTATAGCAATTTGAACCAAGGGAAAATATAAGCATCTTTAGTGGAACATATACCTCCTAATCACAACGTCTTAATCAAAGGATCAATTTAAATTTGAACCAAGGGAAAATACAAGCATCTTTAGTGGAACATATACCTCTTAATCACAACATCTTAATTGAAGGATCAATTTAAATTTGAACCATATATAAGCATATTTAGTGGAACATATGCCTCCTAATCACAACGTCTTAATCGAAGTATCAATTTAAATTTTGTTTGTTTCACTCTCTCCCAAATTAATAAAACATAATTACCAAATTATGATAAGTGTAAACAATCAATACATACATATATTTCTAAATTCCTTTATAGATAGTCAAAGGATCTTAGCTCGAGTGGTCTGGTGAGAACTTTGTTTCCCCAACTGCGTGGGTTCAAGTCTTCAGAGACATGTTGTAACTGGCCCATTTGTGACATTTATGAAATGATTGTATTTGGTGTAATAGCGGCAACTATTCTTTCGAACTTGTTGATTCTCAAGAAATTCTCATTCTAATTAAAAAAAAAAAACCTCTATACAAAATTAATATTAGTAAAACTACCATGGTTATCTTTTTTGTGGAACTACGATGGTTATCATTATAATCATTATAAGGTAATTAGTTTTGAGCATATAACTGTGATATAAAATTTTAAGCAAAATAAAACATGGATAGGTAGAAAAACAAATTAAGTTGTTTGCTTCAATAATTCCTAATTAAAAGTTTAATTAGAATAAGTTCACAATAAAATGAAAAGGAAAATGGTGAAAATGAGGAAGTATGATACCTAAGTGAAGGTTTCTCGAATCAAAAGACTTTGTTTCCCATACTTTTAATCCCTGCTCTTTGGTGGGGCAGTGACTATACTAATCAATTTTTCGATAGTGACTTAGTTCCATGCAAAAAAACAGAGACACAACAATGTTTTAAATCAAAGTTTCGTTCAAATCATGGATTAAATTTGATTACATTTCACATTTTATCTTAGATTTGAGTTCGAGTTCTTATTTGGCCTTTTCGGAAGTTGAGGTCTTAGGTTATAAGGTACATCTATTAACCATTTTTGACAAATAAATTAATGTTGGCGAATCCACTGTTAGACCATTTGAAATTTCATAACTTTCCATTGCCTTGTGAGTTTTATGACATCTTGAATCTCTTGTTTTACACTTGGGAGGCACATCTTCACATCTTCATTTTGTTTAGCTGAAGAGTCTCCTTCAATATTGAGTGTCTTTGCTTTTCCCTTACTAGCTTTGAACTCTCGGTAGCCTGGTAGATGATGCTCCCATGGTAGATGACTCCACGAGGTATGCAATCCTGACATGGTAGACGACTCCACAAGTTTGCTTGGTTCAACGCCATTGTTGAAATCAAGACTTCTTTCTTTTTGGTAGATAATGATGGGAAAATTAAACCTGTGAATATATCTCAAGGCAAAATTGTAAGTAAATTCAATGTTGTTAATTCTATGCTTCATAAATTCCAAGCACCAACAAGCATAAAAAAATTGTTGTGAAATCTTCTTATCTTTCTTTTTTACATTCATTTATTCATTTACTTTCTCTGTGTTTGTATCTATGTATCTTTCTATGGAAGAATTTTTTGGTCATCTTGGCTATTGTTAATAGAGATTAAAGCAAATTCATGAGAAGAAAAAACTAGATAGAAATAGAACTATCTTAGCAAATTAAATGAATGTAATACAAAAACAAGTTCAGGGAATGATACCTATTCTTGAAAAGATTCAATGTGTGTAAATGTTCATGTACCACATGTAGTGTGCAATTAGCCAAACATAGATGGGGAATACTAGAAAAGGCTTCTCTTAGGGAGAAAGGCTATAGAAAAGGTGAAGGTATGGAATGAGAATGGTAACACCTTTAAAATTTAAATATTTTAATCATTGGAATGAAAAAAAAGGCAGAAAGAATACAATCTTTGAGGTTGGAAAACATGCATAAGTTTTACATTACCAATAACACTAAAAAGTTTCTCTAGATTTTGGATAGAGTAATCATTTGGCAGTTTTTCTGCAACAACACTGTGAGACTGCGCCTGCTCAGTGTCAATATCTGTTGATGGGTGAAGTCACCTCACTTTCTTCCCATATTCACCTACAACGTTACGACATTTTGTCTCAATTCAATCCAATTAAACTAAAGGAAGTTAGCAAATTCAAAGTAGACTTCTAGAAAAATAGAATAGACAGGCAATATTGTTCGTTAAAGTAGTATGAGAGATATTTCATATACCAACATAGATCCATTGTTCGTTAAAGTAGTATGAGAGATATTTCATATACCAACATAGATCCATCTTAAATACGGATTTAACATGAGGCAAAGGTTGCAATTTCTTCACTTGATTTTTTTTTAAGAGCAAACATTATTTAAATGTTTTGTATATTTATTTATTTTTTTAGATTTTTAGATTTTGGCCTACTTGAGAAAAATTTCAACTTTGATGAGGGAGGGACAAAGTTACACATCATACTTGGCTGTAGAATCATACTGGTGCGTAGAATGAGCCTCTCATCTCAAACATTGGCTTGTAGAATGAGCCTCTCGGCTCAAACATTATACTCCATTATAGAATGAGCCTCTCAGCTCAAACATCACACTGAACTATAAAATGAGCCTCGCAGCTCAAACATCATAATGGAATGTAGAATGAGCCTCTAGGCTCAATATCACTGGTTTATAACTCTATAAACAATACAATCTCAAAAATTTAATATTAAAATATATAATTTATTTATTTAAAATTAAAATTAAAATTAATTTTTTCTAAAATAATAAATATGAAAAACTCAGAAGTGATAATTTACCCCTAACATAAACATCCTCTTTTGTGCCGAATCATACACGTCAAAAATATATTGGAAAATCAAGGGTCGCACAAGACATTAATAGATCATCTTTTCACTGAATGTGTACGTGTCCGGAGAGATTCAACATTCACAGATGACATGTTTCAATTTAAAAAATCTTTATCGAATTCAAAATTTGGTTGGCATATGGCGAATCCATAAGTAGCACACAATGCACTCTTGATTTGGATAAGTTCTTTGAACAAGTTTTTGTGCCACAGAAGAAAATGAATGTGTTTACAGAACACAACACGAAGAAAAAGAAGAGAGCAACAAATGTATTCCATGCAGTGCCTCACTCTCCACGTCCCAACCCAAATAACACCTGGCCACTATTTCCATTGGTCGCTTCTTTGAAAGAGAGAAATTCATGTGCCTAATCTCATCTTACATTCTCTGGACTTTACCTTTACAGGCTGATGTTAAGCGTGGCAAAGTGATCTAATTCTTAGATTGTGAATTATTTAATATGCACATATTAAAAGAAATCGATTAATATGACATGGTTAAGCATTCTGGTGGTATATCATTGAAGGTTGCGTATGGTGGGGGTGAAGTCTGTTGTACCAATTTCAAAGATGTTTTTTTTTAAATGTGGCAAAGCCAAATCAATAGCGAGGACAGTTATTTCTGGCTGTTATCTGCGAATGTAGGTTTGACTCATCACTGTTATCAAGTGATGAAAATGAGAATTTGGGGGTTGCCCAAAATCCCAATTTCTTTAAAAAAAAAATCCTGGACCTGTGGGTTATGGGTTATGGTTTATAGATCCACAAATCCCAACGGAATCATTTTCAACTTTGAACCTTTTATAACTGTAGATCCTCATCCACAGGTTTTGAACTTCAATATTGTTTGTACAGGTCCAACGATTCCATATTTAGTTATGGCCATGTCATCCTTAACATCTGAAAAAACTGTAGGTTGAATATAGAATCCCCTGCTGCCAATCCGTTCACCATGGCGTCAATATCTTCGAGCTGAATACAGAAAAGTAATGTAATCTTCTCGGCAAGAATGGAATTTATACTTAGGCATATTTCATGACATTTCGATGGAACTTCTTACACGCTAAGGCATACTTATTTCACTGCTGATTTCCCTGTGCCGAATTACTGCCACTTGTATTGTCAAATCTAATTACTATTAAAGAGCCTGTAATTTGTAACAGGTTTGACACCAACCATCAATGACCACTTTCCATCCCATTAAATCCAATCCCTGTTGAAAAATAAAAAGATGCAATGAATGATTAAACTCCCCGAAATCAAGTCCAGGCAGCAAAAGAACCCTGTGTTTAAAGCCAAGAAGCACACCATATTAAACTGTAAGTCGGAGCCCGTTCGCTCTCCCGAACACATCAAATATATTTAAAAAAATAATAATACGTGACATCCATGCCCATATATAACAATTAGACTATATTTAGATCGCCAGATCAACAAGAACGCAATACAGGATTTATTCAATTATAAAACGCACATAAGCGTGCACAACATACAGTATACCTAGGTTTACATATTACACAAACGGTTACAAAATTAAGGCAAAATGAGCTCACGCTCGCTACATTTTGACACTCACAAAATTCCTCCGAGAATAGAGATATCTCACATCTTATCACATTACATATATATAACAATTTTAGGAAGGATCAATCCTATCCTTTTCTGACTTTCTCCACAAAAGCTTCATGCATGCACCCTTTAAATCTGCTTTATCCTTTTAAAATCTATTTTTCTCCTTTAAATCACGTTTTTCTTTTGTTCTGATCCTCTGGTCCACCTTTGTTTGCTTTATTGCTGAGTGCTCTCGCATCAGACTCTCGAGGCACAAAAATTTATGACCTCCTGGTCATATGCTTATGGGCTTTAACAATTTTATCCACTGCATTCCTTCACTGCAACCAACCTCTACAACCTCTACAGTAACAGCCTCCTCTATTACATGATACGTCACCAAGCCCTCCGCACTCGGTCTTTTGGCATCCTTCTCTAGGTTGCTGCAAATCTTCTCACCTTCCGCTGCCGCCATCTGCACAATAGCAAGACCATAAACTTTCCATCTTTAACACAACTGTACCTCTTTCCCCAGAATCTTTTACTGCTCTGATACCACCTGATGAAAATGAGAATTTGGGGGTTGCCCAAAATCCCAATTTCTTAAAAAAAACAAGATCCTGGACCTGTGAGTTATGGGTTATGGTTTATAGATCCACAAGTCCCAACGGAAGCATTTTCGACTTTGAACCTTTTATAACCGTGGATCCTCATCCACAGGTTTTGAACTTCAATATTGTTTGTACAGGTCCAATGATTCCATATTTAGTTATGGCCATGTCATCCTTAACATCTGAAAAAACTGTAGGTTGAATATAGAATCCCCTGTTGCCAATCCGTTCACCATGGCGTCAATATCTTCGAACTGAATACAGAAAAGTAATGTAATCTTCTCGGCAAGAATGGAATCTATACTTAGACATATTTCATGACATTTCGATGGAACTTCTTACACGCTAAGGCATAATTATTTCACTGCTGATTTCCCTGTGCCGAATCACTGCCACTTGTATTGTCAAATCTAATTACTATTAAAGAGCCTGTAATTTGTAACAGGTTTGACACCAACCATCAATGGCCACTTTCCATCCGATTAAATCCAATCACTGTTGAAAAATAAAAAGATGCAATGAATGATTAAACTCCCCGAAATCAAGTCCGGGCAGCAAAAGAAGCCTGTGTTTAAAGCCAAGAAGCACACCATATTAAACGGTAAGTCGGAGCCCGTTTGCTCTCCCGAACACATCAAATATATTTAAAAAAATAATAATACGTGACATCCATGCCCATATATAACAATTAGACTATATTTAGATCACCATATCAACAAGAACGCAACACAGGATTTATTCAATTATAAAACGCACATAAGAGTGCACAACATACAGTATACCTAGGTTTACATATTACACAAACAGTTACAAAATTAAGGCATTTCAGCCTTAAAACAAGCTCACGCTCGCTACATTTTGACACTCACAAAATTCCTCCCAGAATAGAGATATCTCACATCTTATCACATTACATATATATAACAATTTTAGGAAGGATCAATCCTATCCTTTTCTGACTTTCTCCACAAAAGCTTCATGCATGCACCCTTTAAATCTGCTTTATCCTTTTTAAATCTATTTTTCTCCTTTAAATCACGTTTTTCTTTTGTTCTGATCCTCTGGTCCACCTTTGTTTGCTTTATTGCTGAGTGCTCCCGCATCACAAGGAAAACCATGCCACCTGTAATAACCCGCTGGTGGTTCGTAAGGGAGCAGGCTTTTTCACTCCTGCCAGATGCTTCTGGGTCTTGGGCCGTTAACCTGTTTCCTTACGTCCGAGGAAGACGAACTCTTAGCCAAGCAGAAGCAACTGTGTTGTAGCAATAACTATTTTCAAAGCTTTTATTGTATTCGTAAAGTGCTATTTTATTTTAAAAATTATTGTATGCTTTCCAACCATATAATGTGAGGATTTTCTACACACTGCGCCATCTTTGTACTTTACTTTACTAGCTCTGTGGTGCTCATTATGCAGGGTAAGTTTTTATTAGTATATTTAATGCAATTTTGTGTATGTTTACTTGGTTTTTATTTTACATATTTACTAAATTTCTAGTCAATTTGTATTCTTGGATTATTAAAATATAAATAGTGATTAATTTTAAGTTATTAATTTATATGTTTATTATAAAGTGGTAATTTGTCTAATTGTTTAATGTTGATTTTGTTTTGTTTTTTTTTAATATATAAAATTATTAATTAATTAAATTGTAAATTTAATTTCAATCTACAACCAAATATGAAAGTAATTGTGTGTATTTCTCTATTTGGGTGAATTGACTACTTAATTAATAAAAAAAACAACCTTCAAATAATGAACTACATATTTACAAATATCTTTTTTTTTTTTAATAATCTAAATATTTAAAAAAAATTAAAAACAAAAACTTAAAAACTTAAAATAATTAAACTATATATTTTAAAAAAAATTCTTAAAAAATAAAGTTTTCTCAATTATTTTTCAAATTATCTTTTTTTTTTTTAAATATTATTCTATTAGAAATAATAATTTTAATATATTTAGTGACTTTTTTTCAAAAATAGTCTTCTTAAACACAATATAGATCTAAATATTTAAAAAAATTAAAAATAAAAACTTAAAATAATTAACTTATATTTTAAAAAAAATCTAAAAAAACAAAGTTTTCTCAATTATTTTTTTTAAATTATCTTTTTTTATAATATCTTTTTTCTATAATATTTATTCTATTAGAAATAAAAATTTTAATATTTAGTGATTTTTTTCAAAGATATTCTTCTTAAATATAATATATCATCACAACTCTATATCATTTATAAATCAAATAATTTTACCCAAATACAATTGATATATAAATATAAATTTACACCCAACTATTTAACACCAACAACACAAATAAAACAATCATCTTGTAATACTAAACTCATAAAAATATGAACTATCATTTATTATATTAGATTCCCTCGCACATGTCCCTATCCGCCTCTAGTCGTCATTGAAATAGAAAATCCTTTATTTATTTTGCTATATATATATTTTAAATCCGTTACCATCGCATGTTGTTATTCCCATAGTGATAGTTTAATTTTAATGGTGCTGGATGAAGGTTAATACTTGGGTTAACAATATCTTACAATGATATTTTTCTATAAATTTTAATGGTGAAATTGGAAGGTCAATGCTTAGTAACTATATAATAGGTTAATATTAAAATATGAAGAGTAATAATTATTTAACAATAATATTGTATATGTGGTTTTTTAAATAAATGTTAATATAAG
>APFE030728780.1:171658-197435 GCA_000404065.3 Pinus taeda
ATTTTTTTATTATTTATTTTTAATTATTAAAACAATTTATAAAAAGTATGAGCTATTATTTATTATGTCATGTTATTATTTGACTTTTGCTCAAATATAATTTTTTTTAACCATATGGTGAATCGGTAATCTATGGGAGACCCAGGATCAAACCTCATAGCTGCCACTATAATACCAAGAGCATAACCAACCACCTGCAAGTCGGGTATACTAAGTTCCTATGATTTCCTATGATTTTAGCAAGAGCATAACTCACGGGAAAGGGGAATCCGCCCCTCTAGGGGCCACCACAACAGATCATTGTACTCAATGAAATTTGAACTTCGGTCTCCCCGGGTTTCACCCATGTGACTTACCGTCAAACCACACATCACTGTAGGACCTTTACTCAATTATTAACCATTACCGGAACCTATAGATTAAAGGTCATCATATCGCACAGCATGTGGGACCCGTTTCACCCGTGCCAAATCGAGATCGAGATGTTTAATGCCTATGTTTCCCCTGCTGGATCATTCACTCGCACAGAAGCTCAATAGTCTGTATTGTTTTTTATAGGCAAACGCACGGGAAGCACCTGAGCAAGCAACGCCATCACCTGTAGTTTCGCCCGCCAAAGGCAATTTCATTTTGATACCCAGCTAACGGTCCTAAGGTGAAATTGAATGTCCATTTTTGAATTATTATTACAACATAAGTATTAATTATTTTAATTGATTTTTTTTAATTATAAAAATAAAGAGTAACCATTAATAAATGGTTGAAGTATTTAATTGATTTTTTTAATTATAAAAATAAAATTAACCATTATAAAGCTGAGGTGTTATGTTATTACAACATAAGTATTAATTATTTTAATTGTATTTAAAAAAAATAATATTTATTATTAATTATTAAATTATAATATTTAAATATTATTAAATTATGTAATTTAAATTATAACATAATGATTTTTAATTTACATATTTAAATAAATTTTAATTATTAATAATATTTTATTAATCTTCAAATATTTAAAATTTACAATATATTTAAATAGTTGAATTGAGGCTTCTGTAATTTATAATAGTTGAAATAGTAGCTTCGGCGTAAATCACATGTAGACAAACATTTGTCGACGCGTTTCGAACCAACCAGTGTTGATTCATCAACCAGTGTGATTCATCGTCAGGACAAGTTGAAGAAACAATCCCAGCGTTAGCATGCTAAATACTCTGAACAGAGATTCCAACGGCTAATTAATTTAAATAAATATATAATGATTTAAGTAAATTATTATTTATTATTATATATTATTGAAATTTAGTAATATATCTTATATATTCTATATATATAATATATATATATATATATATATATATGATATTATTATAATTAAATTAATTTAAATGAATTAATTAATTTTTAAAACTAACATGAATTTATTTTATTTTATTTTAACCTATTTCATAAAATAAATTATAAATTAATAAAAATATTATTATTTTAAATTAATTTTTAATTTTTAAACTAACCATGATTTTATTTTATATACTTTTTACCTGATTTAACTTATTTCCATAAAATAAATTATAAATTATTAATAATAATATTAACAATATTAACAATATTAACAATATTAAATTAATTTTGACCTGGGTCCTTTAGTCAGATTTAGCCGTTAAGTTAGCCGTTTGAATCTCTGCTAAGACTATTTAGCATGCTACGTTGGATCTGTTTCTTCAAGTTGTCCTCACGATGAACACACTGGTTGGTTCAAAACGCGTCGACAAATATTTGTACTCTTTCAATATATTTAAATGTTTATACACAATGTGGATTATATATTATATTTCAAATTTTATGCAAATTTTTATACACCAAATATTAAATGGATAAAATCTTTCTACTATGCTTTTTGATATAGGTTGTGCTTTCATTGGCCACTAGAACCCTTGTGTCGTCAAACACTACTAAAAAAAGAAAAAGGAACTAATACATGAGTGTTTCCAATATTGATCTTATAATTGACTTGCCATGAAGATGTAATTTTGGATTCACATAATCTAGCATTATAGTCTTTTTGGGAAAGGAAGAACAATTTTCCTTCCCTAATTTGCATCAAGGGTTAGGTTGACAAGGTTTTAAATACTTAAAGTTGTTGATTGTTGCCATGTCTCAATCACAAAGCTTTTCACAAGTACTTTCACAACATTCATTCATTCAACAATTTTATTTGTAATCCAATTTTTTATCATCTTTATGATAATTCACTGGTAAAAGCTATTTTTTCCAAGTGCCAATATATTTAGCTGGTAGATACCTCATAATTCCCGTGTTTAAAATTTATTTTATGTCATTTTAAGAAAAGCCTAAAGAAATTGAACTCCTCTATTATGCACATTGTGCCAACTAGGATTGCGATTGTTTTGGGACATTTATGTTAGTGCAATTTTCTTCTTAAATTTAGCCTCCTACTATATTCATTAGAAAAATATAGAAACTAAAATTTAGATTGCATTTCATTATATTTATATTTCACTTGATTATTGCTTTCAACAATTACCAATCTTCTTTTCAATTTTCCTTTACACTTCTTAATACACTTGCTGCTATAAAACTTTGCTTATTTATATTTTACTTTCCAACAATTTACACTTCTTAATACAATTGCTAATATATTATTTATAAAACTTTGCTTATTTATATTTTACTTTCCATAGCAACACTCTTTGTTAGATTCGATTAGTAAAATCAATATGCGCCCTTTGATAACAAAACATATACGTGCCCTTTGACAACAAAAACAGATAGTTAATTATTTAAAGATATATGTGATAATTATTTAAACATATATTTGATAGGGTGGATAAAACATTGATATATATGTGATAAGGTGGAAAAACTATTGATATGAATCATTCATCGTACATTGAATTGAAAGACCACTCATCGTTGTATCTTTATGTACATGTTCCATTGGAGTTTAACAATTTGTCTTTATTAAAAAAAAATTAGAAGTGTGTAAAAAATAAGTTAGAAGTGTGTAAGAAAATGAGTGTTGCATGCACATATATGGGAAGAAGGAAAAAATAAGATATAAAATCATTATAGGGTAATTAGTTTTTAATATTTATTTAAAATTAGTTGACCATTAATAGTTTGGGTTCTAATTGATGCTGAAATAAAGTAATCTAAAATTTTATGATTTTTCAATGGAGTGATGAGGATGAATAAAGTAATATAAACTTTTCTGATTTCTCAATGTAGCGATGAGGGTGTTTTGCTAGATGGAAAAAAAGATGACAGAAGAAAGTATGTTGGGCATGTGGATTTTCATATTCTAATCGTGAAGATTGTTGTTTAAATATAATGTATTTACTCCTGAGAGTTCTTTCAAGCATGAACTAAGAAACTAAGATAAAATGGTTTCTCCCATCTCCATAATTATATGATAATTATATGATGATTGTTAATAAAGATGGTTGTTTAAATATAACGTATTTATAATTAAAATTCCTTTTAAGCATGAACTAAGATAAAATAGTTTATTTCATGATGTTTGCTAATAATTATAGCTATAGAAGGAGGTAACATTAGATTCATAGATACAATGTGAGTATTATCCATATTTGTTATTTGTTTTATGTCTTTAATAAGAAATTTATTTCTTATTTTAAAATTAGAAGGGTGAATTTGATTGGTAATGTTAATTTTATTGAAGGAGTTTTATGTAGGTATCTAGATGGAATATTGAAGGTTCCTATAAAAATGGTCACCAAAGAAGATGGAAAAATGATCCATAATAAGGGACGCTTATGCTCAAGTTAGAGCTATGTATAGAGGACAATCTTGACACATAAGAGAAGGTTAAGTGAGGATGACTGTTGGCTTGATGGGCCTTGATCCAAGTTCAGCGTTAAGCAACCAAGTAAATCCCTACACTACTGGCCCTTTTGGCATCAATCCGCGGAGCATGGACTAAAGTCTTACCCGAATCAGTATGGGGTGATGTAGGAACCAAGTTTCTGCATGCTGAGATGGTTGTGATGTTAGTTATATGCCCTAACCCTTCCTTCATGGAGACCAATAAGCCCTTTAGGGCTTATCAAAGTATTTCTCTTATTCGTCCTTGAAGCCTTCGCAAAAGTCTCTGATCGTCCTTTGTGGACCCTAAATAGATAGATTAGGCACTTACGCGCCTCTGTAATTACTCTTCTGTATTTACTCAGATTCTCTTAGTTTCGTACTGTCTTAACATGTAATTATAATTATCGTGCCTACACTGATATTCTTACTTGCGTTCATAACAAAGAGAAACATATAGATTTGCGCATCAGAGTAGTATTAGAACATAAATCCAATATTCAACATAACATAATCACATGCAATTAACAGAAGTAAAATGCACAGGTAATTCCATAATACTTCTCTTTATTGATAATCCAGATTTCTAGTACAGACTCTGACTACCTAGCGCACACAACTGCAGGGGTCCGCACACTTAGCTGCATACTTCTACCCTAGGCTTCTGCGGACTCAGCTACAGAGCCTCTTCCTACGCTAAGACTTTTCGCTCTTAAATCTCACAAACCCATCAACTTACTTAAAATTCTACTAAAAACTTATGAACTCCTTAGACTCTTCTAAGACTCCCTTTTTATATAATCCCATGGTCCGCGGACTAAGGGTAGATCTCATCAAGCCGACACAAACTATCTAGACTAAGGGCAGAAACCCTTTTTGACTATTTACATCTTCGCGCTCCGTGACCTTCCAGCTCTACCTGTACCACTGTGACTTCGACGGTGCACTGTGTTGTAGCCTACTTCACCTGCTCCATCGCTGGCTCTGCACTGTCTGCTTGTATTTTCTGTTGTGTCACCTGTAAACTGGCCAATTTCCCTTCAGTGGAGGTAGTGAGTACATAGACCTCCTCTAGCCAAGGCCCCAATCTGGCCTTGAGAACTGTCCCCTTGCTCTGAGCTGCATCCACCTGTTCTTTCAGCGCCTTTGCTTCCTGCAGCTTCGCTAACCTTTGTGTAATGGTGACAGTGTGCGCCATCACTTTAACCTCATCATATCTTTGCTGCAGCTCCCACACCTCTATTTCTAGCCTCTGCAAAGTGGGATCCTCCTGTAGGTTGGTGACTACTTCGAGCGACTGCTCAAAGAGTGTAGTGCACTTCTTCACGGCAACATCTATAGCTGCTACTGCATCTTTGACAATGATTGCGAGCTTCTCTTTAACCTTTGGTGGAGTTGAAGGATAGGCCCTTAAATCGAGCTCTGTAGTTTTAAGGTTCAGTTCAAACTGAACCTTAGCCAACTCTGTTCTCACTTCGCACAATCCGGCAACGAGCTTTCGAATTCTCACATCCACTGGCGCATCTTAAGGAATATCCAGCTCTGGCACAATCTTGCATGCCTCAGCCACCACCTTGGTCATGTGCTCATTATTTTCCATGGTGGCCTTAAGAAGATCAATGACAGAATTCTTCTGTGTAGCCAACTGAGCGTTGTTCACCTTCTGCTCACTAATAACGTTCAAGGCGCGATGTTCTCGAGCCCGAAGTTCCGCGATCACACCATCTTGCAAGGTGTGAAGGGCTTCACTTGGAAGCACAGAAAAATTTAGCCCAACCCTCTTGAGGGCAATGATAGTGGCTCTGTCAGCTTTTGCTTCTATAGTTAGTGCTCCATTCGGTAGCACTATGGCCCGAGGATCCAGCGTGCGCACCATTTCTACTACCTCCAACGTTCTAGGCACCAAACTAGTTGACATTGCGCTTCTTCGCCCCACACTAGTCTGTACCTGTGACATCTAGATCTGCAGCTCATGCAGACTGATTTGAATGGCACCCAAGTCCTGTTGCTGCTACTACTCGAACTGCTGCAATAGTTCTGCGGTCGCATCCCTCACCACATTGTCAATGTCATTCAAATCACCCTCTATCAAGGTGATTGGGTCGAGGGACATTTTGGTGGCCTTGGACTTCTTTCGTGGCCCTTTTTTCTCTAGCTCCCTATTGCACTTAACCCAGAACAGAGCAGTCCCTAGGTATGATCCTCCTTGGTTGGATCACTACTCTTCCTCTTCTATCTCCGGGGAAGGAGATTTTTGACTCCTATTGGAGTCACACTCCTCTTCTTCCTGCCCTTCTGTCTGCTTTTTGGCAGTGCGTTCCGCTTTGGCTTTGTCCTTAGCCTCTTTCTTCCACTTCTCAACCAACTGTTCCATTTTTAGTCTATCCTCTTCCTTCTTACGCTTCGCTGCGGACTTACTAGATCTAGCTATCAAGTCTGAGGCTGTGTGCCACTCTACTAGCTGGCGGTCGAGTATTTCCACGATCGTGTCGTATGTGGCGAGGTATGGAAGGTCATTCCACTTTTGCTTAATGTCCTTCCATGCTCACATGGAGACACAATGGAAGTCTTCCTTGAACTCCACATACTCTGCCAATTGGTCGAAGCCAATCGGTGACAACTACAGTTTGCGGTTGATGGCCATGTTGATACTCATCTCCATCAATATCCAAAATATCTTGCTATCCTTGACCCTTTGGGGGTCCTTGGTGGCCCAGAGCAAAGTGAACTTTGCTGCTTCGGTAAATCCTGAGCGACCAGAGGAAACTGACTATCCGCTGGTAACTCCCATGCGACCAGTTCTATGGATAGCAATAACCATGCATAATGAAAGGTTTTGTTGTAGTCCTGCGCCTCTTTATAGTTCGCGAGGAACTTGATGCAGAGGTAGCATGTCTAATTGAATTGTACGCCCTCTGCACATTGGGCTGCTAATGATACAACCGGTGTCGGCACTTCATCTGCACAACAATTTCTCATAGTTTTCCCTGCCAGGATCTAGGTGGCTACTTTGACTACTAGGTCAGGTCTACTAGAAATGGAGTAGCCACGTGGCTTCTTGATGAGCTTAAATTTTTCTTTCATTTTCTTGGCGAGGTCGCTCTCACCTGTCTTTTCGCCAAATGCCATGGTCGGATTTAATCCTGAATGCGGCAGCCGAGTGATCCTATGGATCAACATGTTAGTGATCGGTATTGGTTCTTCCAACCATAGGCACCCATTGTGCACCAAGAACAACAGTTGTTTGATCACTGTCATGGTTATGGGTGAGCAGTTGTAATGCGACACCCATAGGATGTTTAGTAATCCTGCCTTGTCCACCCTTTTTATCTGTTTCCTTGGTTCCAGTGCGGTCACACCAGTGTCCTTATAAAAGACATGACGCATGAACTAATCAATCGCTAAGTGGGGAAAGTGCTCCGTATTGGCCAAATACCAATCCTCCATCTTTAAAAGGGGACGTGCGCCAGGTGTGGTTTGTGAAATGCGATCTTTTTCGGCAACAACGGTGTATGCAGCATGACCTTGCTCTCATCAATGTACTTGGGGACCTTTGCCTTACCTCGGCGTGGAGGAATGTATTCAGGTAGTTTAGAGATAAGGTCGAACCCTTCAACATCAACATCCTTGGACACCATGTCAATGTCGTCCCCACCCATATTGATTTCTTCACTGTCTTCTTCAAGTTCGAGGTCAACTACCTTGTCCTTCTCCTGCGCAGTGGGCTTTTCCTTCTGCTGGTGTTTTCTGGGTGATTTTTGCACCGGTGGTGTCACTTTCTGCTTATATTTCTTCATTTTCAGACCCTCTTTTGTTGGCATAGGCCTGGGCCTGGGAAACCTCGGCGATTTGGGTACCTCAGTAGGTACTTCAACACTTGCCATCTTCGGGGAAGCTTCCTCAGCTGCCATTACTTCTCCAACAGTCATGGTTTCTGCGGGCGCTAACTTGATACTAGACAACAACTCCTCTGTTTCCTGTGGCAACTTCTCAAACGTTGAAATTGTTATCAAAGCTTCAAAGTACTGATGGTTCATACGCGCTTGAGAGCTCAACACCTCAATTCTCAAAATGCCAAGTGTTTTTTTGCTGGGCAGCCTCTTGTAATTTATAGGAATTTTCAAATTCAAATCCGATTGTCCCCCCCACAATTTATTCATAAATGTTGGATTGGCGGCATATTTTCAAAGATCTTTCCCTTAAATTCCGACTTAAATGTCGCCCCCTTGCTCCATTTAGCCATTTTCCCATTGTCAAGTCATGAATAGTGACTATAATGGTCACTTTTTTACTTCCCTGCATGGTCCCTTCTTCAATAGCGCAGCTCCCTGCATGTTTCTGCTAACACTGTGACATTCCTTCGTTCCGCATAGTTGCCTAATCATGCAACTCCACAACTCGGGCAATGTAGTTTATAGTCCCGCACCTCCTTTTAGTTGCCTGGAGCGCTAAGACTATGCTTTTATCATGGAGTCATCTAGCTGGATCGTCGGTGTATGGCTTCAATCGGCTTCCATTCACCCTCCCTGGGAATGGCTCTCCATTCAACTTTACCAACTGAACTGCTCCACCATCGGTAATCTCCTTGATGACATAGGGCCCCAGCCAATGCATCTGAAATTTTCCTGAAAATTTATCAAACTTGTTGTCATATAATAGAACTAAATCGATCATGCCATGCCTTTTCGTGCTCCTTTTGAACTTGTTGATGGAATCTAGCTAGAAATCTATCCTATTCAAGCTCTGTTATCTGTGCGAGCCTCTCCTCCAGAGCTCCGCGATCTGCCATTCCTATGAATGCCGCTATGCGCAGACTATGTACAATGTATTCCATCGGCATCACAAGTTCTACGCCATAAACCAATCTGAACAACATTTGTCCAGTCAACTTCTTGCAATTCATTCTATAAGCCCATATCACCATGGGCACACGCACATCCCTGTCGTTTCTTTGAGCATTACAAACCTTTGTTAGCATGCTCTTCAATATTTTATTAAACGTTTCCACCATCCCATTAGCTTGCGGATGATATGGCGTGCTCTTTTGATGGTAAACCTAAAATTCCTCCATCATCGCGCTGATCGTCTCATTAAGAAAATGTGTACCGCGATCGCTCATTAAAATTCTTGGACAACCAAACCTTGTCAGCAAGTACTCAAAGATGAACTTTGTTGTTGTCACGCTTGTACAATCCTTCACAAGTTGCACCTCTGCCCATTTGGTTAAGTACTCAGTCGCGGTGATAATGTACTGTGCACCCGTCTTCTTCCCTGGAGGCTGAATTGGTCCCACAAAGTCAATAGCCCACTTCTTGAAGGGCTATAATGATATCTACGGATTTAATGGAAGCTCATCCTTTTGGGAGGGTCTGCTAATCCTTTGGCATGCGTCACGTTACCTACAATATTCTTTTGAATCCTTATGCAAGGTCGACCACCACAACCCAACGCGTAGAATCTTTTGCGCTATTGCTTTTCCTGCATAATGACCTCCCACGGCTCCACCATGAGCCTCAGCAAGGATGTTGTTTTGTTCAAACTCTGGCACATAACTTTGTAATATTTCATCTGATCCCATTTTGTACAAGTGCCCTGCAATGACAGAAAAGTCTGCCATGCACACCACTAGTTCCTTCTTCTGTTGACTTGTATATCCTTCCGGAGCCATTCCTGTTGTTAGGAAATCTATAATATCTTCAAAGTGGCTATCCGTGACACGCACTACAAAGAGTTTTACGTCAAGAAATCCTTCCTCCAAATTAGCAGGCTCTTCTCTAGTTCCAATGCGCGACAGATGATCTGGTCCTGCATTCAATTGCCCTGGTTGCACAATGACTTCAAAGTCATATTCCTTGAAAAACAACAACCACCTACATATCTTCCCCCCCAACACAGGCTTGTTGACCAGGTATTTCAATGCAGAATGGTTTGTATACATCTTAAAATTTCTGCCCAACAGATAATTCCTAAACTTCTAGAGTGAGTACACCATAGCTAATCCTTTACGCTCGGTCGTGGAATAATTTTTCTCAGCTTTGGACAACTTCCTACTTTCGAATGCTATAGGGTGATCCAAGTCCCCTTCATCGGCCTGTGTCAGTACTGCTCCTAGTGCAATACATGATGTCTCCACATGCACATGAAATTCCTTCTTCCAATCCAAGAAGACTAGGATCAGTGCAGTGACTATTTTCTCCTTAAGCACATCCAAGCTCTTCTAGCATTATTCATTCCAACAGAACGTAACATCCTTCTTTAATAGTTTTTCCATTGGCGTGGTGATCTGGGCATAACTCTTGATGAATATCCTATAGTATCGCATATGCCCCAACATTGCGCGCCGCTGTTTTGCACTCCTTGTTGCTTCCAAATTGATTATGACCGCGATCTTCGTAGGGTCTACCATCAAGCCTTGTTTGCATACCACATGACCCAGCAAGATCACAAAAGGGACACAAAACAAGCATTTCTTCAGATTGAGCATGATCTGGTACCTATGGCTTGTATCTACCATCAAGCGCAGAATTGCCACATGGTGCTTTACCAATCCAAACACTGTCCAATCATCAAAGTATACCTCCAGAAATTTGTGAATGAAATCCTTGAACACCGTGATTACTATGAATGAAAATATCGCCGACACGTTCTTCAGACCAAAAGGAATCGCTGTATACTAGAAGCATCCCCATTCAGTCGCGAAGGTCGTCTTACTTCTATCCTCTAGTGTGATCTTGATCTGATGGTACCTAGAGAATCGATCAGTGAACGAATATGCTTCTTGGCCGCCAACATTATCTAGGACCTCATTAGTGAATCGAGTTGGAAGGGATCATGCACGCAGGCATCATTCAACTTCCTGAGATCTACGGATATCCTTATTTCTTCCTTCTACTTTTTTTTCCTGAACTACTATTGGGCTCACCCAATTAGATTCTTCCACCGGTTCAATGATACCTGCCATGAGCATCTTATCTAACTCTAACCGGACCCTTTCTTTATACTTTGGATTGAGGTGGTAAGGTCTTTGCTTCACAAGTTTCGTGTCTAGTTTAGGGTGATCTTCATGACTCCCAGGTCTCCTATTATCCCTTTCAGATCTAAAAACTTCGTGGGGTACATATCATGATATTCGTCGAGTAATTCAGCGACCTTATTTATTGTCACATCATCCCAGTAGTCCCCAACCTTTGCAAACTTTGGCTATACCTCCATGCCAAGGTTCATCTATCTAGTTTTGAGTGGCTTGGTTATGTCAAGTTTCTCTAGTTACGGTCCTTCAACTTCGTGGTGACCTTCAGGCTCTGGAATATTAATCTTCCTCGAGTCTTTGTCTTCTTCTTCCCTTGCTACATTGTAGCACTCCAGCACGTGGCTCAGCTGGGTAGTCCAATCAGGTTGAATCAAATCTAGAGGATCCTGCGGTATCTTGAAAATTGCTGCCTTAACCTCCTGCAACGCTTCATCGATACTTTCAAACCCATCCTCAAAGATGAACGTCATAAAAAATCCTTGGCACAAAACATCCCATTCTTTAGTGCCATGGTGGATTTTTGTCTCCAAATACCAATTCATTGGTATAACATCCAAGGTATGAAAAAATAGATGCAGCCACTCCGGCTAAGGCTTCGCTCCATACACTTCAGTCCATTTGGCCAAATGGTCACGCGAATAATTTCTCCCATCATATTTTTCTATTAGCTGTACTTGTGGGTAACCAAACCACACTCTCATCATTTTTTTGTATATGCGCCAATCATTAAAACTGTCCTTGTGAGTTCCCCACCATCTTATAGGTGTAGCGTGCAGTGCCTAGTCCAGGACCTGGAAGTGATGTTTCTCTAGAACTTCTCTCTCAAATGCATCCAAAAAGTGATCAAAATTAGTTAAACCATCATTGTAAGGAAGATTTCTTACCTTTGATGATACACAACAGAACGAATTGGTCATCATATTATAACACAGTGTAGATACTTCATGCAGTCGATTCTACTAGTGCTCCAGTTCTTCGTCTGAATCTAATGTGCAAGAACTTTCGCTGTACCATGCAATACATCCATCTGCTATCAAATTCACCTAATCCTAATCTTACACCGTTATCTTGTAAATCTAGTTCAAATCGTCATCACTTTCATAACCGTGGACCGGTTCAGTATAGTGCGGTCCTTCTGCAAGGTTCAAAGGCACCAATACGTAGAGTGATTTCTTCTCAAATATCATCTTTCGCTTCTTCAGATTGATTACCCCATTCATGTCAGTGGCCCAATCGATCCCAAGGAGTGCGTGGTAGGGATTACTGTCATCTAAAATCTCTATTACTTCAAAATCAGCTAGTGCATTCGCGCCTTCGATATCAACTATTACCCCCTGCAACCTCCCCATTGGGATGATTTTCTGTTGATTCGCCATCCTTAACTGAATCGAAGACCACTATAGAGCAGGCCTGCCCATTCTCTCCCATGTCTATTTTGAAAAAATGTTCGCGTTTGACCCCAAATCTAAAATAACTTGATCCATCTCATATTCTCCTATCTCCGCAGTGAGTCTCATCTCATGTCCATTTCTTGCCTTATGCTTGCCAAGCTTTCTAACTATGCGTGGTTCATTAGTAGCATTTTCCTTGCCAGTGCACCTATTGATTAGCTCCTGCAGTCCCTTCACAGCCTTGCTATCGTGTAGCAATTTCATGCAGGTCTCCAAGAACATGGTAATCATGGACGGGTCCATTTCTTTAGTCGGCTTCTCTTGACTCCTTGAGGTAGAGGCCTCAATGAAACGTTTCTTCGCTTCCATAAATGTTTCTTTTGCACGTTCTAGATCAAACCCAATCTCCCTTTCTGGCACTTTGCGGACCCACTCACCTTCTTCAGGGTGCTTCCCCTTTTCCTCACCAGTTGCCGCTCCACTTCGTAGCACAATATTTACCTTAGGGTCTTCCTCGCGAGGCTCAGCCCTCATCATTTGTAGGTTTTGAGTCAGTTGTTGAGGCTGTGCTCCCTTCTCGCATATCTTATCTAACAATATAGGGAAATCCTCTATTGCATGGTCCAACTGAGTACAATAGCAGCATCATAGCTGCTTTAGATTTGGGAACTTTCACGTCTAGTGTCCTGGTACTCCACAATTGTAACAAATAACCTGCCCTCAACCTCTACCAGGTCCTCCTCCACCTCAGCCTTGTCCGCACCCCTTATACTCGCCTCGCGCTCCTCCAATGCCTTTGTCTGGAGGATGCATTTCTGCATGCACCCTGTATGCAAGTATCTTGTCCATCATTAATTCGTAACTCTAGAAATTGCACTCATCATGACCCACTAATTGATAGAAGTTGCATAAGAGCTGTTGCGGTGTCTGTACGAATTTCTACAGAAAATGGCAATTGTCTGTCGCATGTTTCCCAGCTACCTGACAGATAGCACACCATAGCACAGGCCCTATACTTGGCCCTGCCGCAGCTTCCGGCCTTAGAGGCATTGGTCCCCCTGCTACAACATAATTTGCGAAAACTAGACAATGATCTTTGTCATGCCCCTGGGTTTTGCACTTTAGGAACCACACTTCTTTGTGCGCGTCTGACTGAGCTCTTTTGTCTTTTTTTAGACTCTGCATTTTGAGGCAAAGGTTTTGCAACTGTGCATGAATATGCTGAACTCGCAGATTAGCATCCTGAATTAGTGTCTCATGCAATCTCATCATGATTTCGAGAGCTTCCTCCTGGGTCCCAATCTTCTGTTGTGATAGCGCAACCCTTAGATGAGGCAGGAGTGAGGCCACAAACCATTCCCCATGCTGCCTATCAGTCAGATTCATGTTAGCCTTGTGGATCATACACTTCAATCTTTGATCCAAATCCCAGGGTGTCTCACCAGGCTTCATCATGATCTCTTTTTGTGCTTCAGACTTAGGTCTACTGAACTCCTTATTCGACGCAATTTGAATATCTGCCAACGAGGACATCCGGTTATCCGCACAATACTTAATTTACCAAGTTAGTGCGCACACCTACAAAGCACTAACCAACACATCTTTTTTCATTTGATCATCCGTGATACCTTGAGCTTCCCATACAACCTTCACAACAAACCAAAACTGGTCTATATCTTCATTCCCATGCCCTTGAACACAAGTAGCTTTACGGAGTTCACCATATTGAACGGTGGCGGAGGTGAAGATGGAGGTGGTGTGGGTGGATGAGGTATTCATAGGAACCCTTGCTTTATCAACTGAATAACACTCTGTGGAGAAGCTTGTGCTACTCCCTCATCGTCACTCAGAGGAGGTTCAATCAGTGGGCTATATTCAGGGCATTTTCTTCCTCTGTCCCTAAAAGTCCTTCCATTGTGAGTAGCCCCAAACATCAAGGTAACTACATAACCTGCTTTCACAAAATAGCATCTTAATCCAAGTATTTATCGATTTTAAATACTTGCCTTGCGGCCCTTTGAAGAAGCAGCGCTCTGCTTCGCTATAACTAACCGAAGTATCGACTGTGAACTCTGTCAGAAATCCTCCTATGATATGATCGAGCTAATGATTGACAACATGCACGATCTTATCTTCAGAGGCTTCCAATCTTCACACTAACTCCAGGGTCCAAACAATCAGACCGTCAAGCCTCCACCTTCCTTGGCCATTTGCCAACTTCACGATCCACTCATATAGTTCATTTGGGAAGGAAACAAAAGAAGATTTCGTGTATCTCTGTGTATAGATATCTGTCCAACCACTGTTCTTTTGTCAATCGCAGATTCCTATTTTCCTGTGCCACGAATTCGTGGATCTTTCTATCCAACCAGTCTTCGATCTCTTTCTTAGTTGGATTCCAATGATGTGACATAATACATCTCGTTATGCAGATCCCGTCCCGGGAACGAAACCACTTGTTGGCTTGATGGGCCTTGACCTAGGTTCAATGTTAAGCAGACAAGCAAATCCCTACACTCCTAGTCCTTTCGGCATCAATCCACGGAGTGCTGACTAAAGTATCACCTGAAGCAGTATGGGGGGATGTAGGAACCAAGTTTCCACACCCTAAGATGGTTGTGATGTCGGTTATATTCCCTAACCCTTCCTTCATGCAGACCGATAAGCCCTTTAGGGCTTATCAAAGTATTTTTGTTATTCGTCCTTGAAGCCTCCGCGAAAGTCTCCAATTGTGCTTTGTGGACCCTAAATAGAGAGATCAGGTACTTACGTGCCTCTGTAATTACTCTTACTTATGTATTTACTCAGATTCTCTTATTTTCGTACTATCTTAACTAGTAATTATAATTATCATGCGTAAACATATACTATTACTTGCGTTCATATAACAAAGAGAAACATATAGATTCGCGCATCAAAGAATTATTAAAACATAAACCCAGTATTCAACATAACATATTCACATGCAATTAATAGAAGTAAAATACATAGGTAATTCTAGAATACTTCTCTTTATTAATAATCCATCTTTCTAGTACAGACTCTAACTACCCGGCGCACACAACTGTAGGGGTCCACGCACTCAGCTGCGAACTTCTACCCTAGGCCTCTACGCACTCAGCTGTAGAGCCTATTCCTACACTAAGGCTCTTAGCTCTTAGCTCTCACAGACCCATCAAATTACTTATAACTATACCAAAAATAATGAACTCCTTAGACTCTTCTAAGACTCCCTTTTTATGCAATCCCATGGTCCGTGGACCAAGGGCGGATCTCATGAAGCTGACACAAACTATCTTGACTAAGGGCATAAACCCTTTTTGACTGTTTACATCTTCGCACTCCATGACCACAAAATGTGGAGACTTTACATTCCTTACATAAAACTTAGGCTTTTAGCCCCAAAACTTGGGATTTTAACCCCAAAATTGACCCCAGGGGACCCGTTCCCAACAATGACCTAGGAAATAGACCTAATAGAGCAATATTCACTACAAAATTGGATGATGAAGCTTGAGGTCTCAAATAATACAGAATAAAGGTTAGAATGCTTCCTCTAATATCTCTTCACATGCTAAATGTTATAAATATCTCTAGAGTCATATCTATGCATAAATAAAGGTACTTTGAGGATACATCAAATGAATTGGAATACCTGGAACACACTGTCAATGTAAAGAGCAATTTAGTGATGGATAATGTGATCTAGAGCTACAATGATGAATTTGTACAAGACCCCAATTGAACTAGGATTAGGGACAAAAAGGGCCACCATATTCTAGTGATTTTCTCGTACAACAAGGAATACATAGCAACCAAACTAGATAAGAATGTCCGTAATTTAGTGAACCTAGTGCAATATTAACAAAGGTTAGAAAAAATACCAAAATGCATTATAAAGGATTTGAATAATCTAATGACAATTTTCTTCCTCAACTTAACACAATGGGTGCACTTCATCAATGCTTAGTATAATGTTCAAGGGTGAGGGAATGTTTTAACAACTAGCCAATGTGAAAATCGATATAGCTTTGTTAAGTAGGGAAAAAACCTAATTTTCATGGTGTCTCCTTCTATCTAATGCATCCCCTCATTAGATGGCATGAATTTTATCCATATTGGATATAGTACTTAAGGTGGGGCTATTCTTCCATGATACATATTGAGCACCTTAATGAACGCTTTTGAGATGGCGTTTTCACTCTTATACATGTAAAAATCCATTGGTAGGGTTACTCTGTAGGGTGGGAGCTACTCTTCCATGTAACATATTGAGCACCTTAACAAACCCTTTCAGGATAGTATTTTCACTCTTATACATGTAAAAATCCATTGGTAGGGTAACATTATTGGATCATCGTGGCACTCTGCACACCTAACTTAGGAGTTGGTTGATCCTTTTGCACCTTGATGAAAGGCCATATCATCTCAAATAAGAATTACAAGTTGTGAAGTGAAGCTTCACACATATGTAAAATGATTGTATTGACTTGGTGATAATATACAAAGTAATATTTTTTGGATCCTCAAAGGTTAACACATTATGTGCATTATTAGACTTACATTACACTTTTGGTCGAACTAGCATGTGGAAATATTTGTTTTGATTTGTTCATGCCACTTACATTGTGGTGTTTAGAAGTTATTTCTTTGTGATGCAGGAAAGGAAACTTGAGTCACACTCCAATATATTTCCCAACCATGCATGCACTCTTCTACCATTGCTTTGGGGCTGGGTACATTGTTTTTGTCTGTCACTTTGAACTAGGTCTTATCTGTCCCTTTTTCCCACAAACTTGGCCTAGTTTGACTATT
Source organism: Pinus taeda (assembly GCA_000404065.3). Lineage (NCBI taxonomy): Eukaryota > Viridiplantae > Streptophyta > Pinopsida > Pinales > Pinaceae > Pinus > Pinus taeda. Next base: position 188,741 of record APFE030728780.1, read on the forward strand.
GTAGGGATTCCACCCTTAGGTTTAGGACTTTACCTATTGGTATAGAAGTGAATGGGCAAGGCCATTGAGATGATAGTAGGTATATTTCCTAGTAGTTTCCCTTGTCTGTCCTCCTTTAGGGCCAACTTTCCTAGTAGTTTGGGAAACAAAACTCAAGTTAGCAGTGGGGGGAATATACCTCTTGAGATGGAGGAGTTCCTCCCAGGAGGGGAAAGCTTGAGGCTAATGACTAATAATTTATTATTGATAGAATGCTATTACTTTAACTCTTTATTTGTGTTTCTCTTTATTTTTTGAAATTTATGTATGTTCAACATTACATTGATATAGTTTATAATCTCTTCAAATATTTAAATCTTAGTATATGTTGAGAAGTTATGGACACCTAGTCCAAATCATGTACTCAAAATATAAAGATAGCTTGGAAGGCTCTAGACAATCATCTTTTAAAGAAAGCTTTTTGTGACATTGTGTACGTTAATCAAAATCTACACTTACCCAAAAAACATATATAATTTCATAAATAGAGTAACTATTATAAACCAATATTGACTACCATTTTTTTGTGTCCCAATGTTTATATTAATGAGAAAAAGGTGTTTGTGAAATTCAAAATTACATCTCTTCATAGTGAATGCTCCTAAATTACCTCTCAATCAATAAACAATGCACAATATTTCTTAGTTTTAACTATTACGAGTCACAAAAGCTTTGTGATATGCATATTTGTTAATTTTTCTTACTTTTAATTAATAAGAATAACATGGAGTAGAGGGATCGACTGTTGGGGAACCCTAGCCACCTCTTCCCTCTGGTTTGTGTTGCCACTTTTTTCTTCCTTGTTCCCATTGTCCAGGATCACTCATTTTCTATTTGATGAGAATGTGTGGCTTGTTTTGGGTGCTTGTGGTGGGTTTGTTGTCACTAGTTATGGGCTCCTTCCATTGCCTTCTCTGCCAGTGTTCTTGTTGACCATTACTGCATGCTTGGGTGATGGGTTTTTGTCGTGGTATGTATGCTTCACTCGCTTGGGTTTTCGGTTGCCGACTATCTTTCATTTGCAAGTTATGATTTGTTGCCACAACCACTAATTTGGATGGGAACCATTGATGCTTTGTCATGGCATTTTCTCTTATCTTCATTGGAAGTATCTTTTGCTCCTATGCTCCTATGAGCTATGTGGGAAATTTTGTAATGCTGCCTCCCACATCTACCCATTTTTACAAGCTTTGCAGGGTAAACATGACCTGAGTGTCACTATGATATGACTCAAACTCCAAGTTCTAGTTATGGAAGTGGGGCCTGCAAATAGGAAGTAAACTAATATCCTCAGAGACTACAGATCACTCAAGAGTCTACCAACCACCCTAGGTGGTCAATCCCTAAGTTGGAACTCTTTTTCACTAGGATTAATCCCTAACCACACCCATAACACTTTATGCATGTAGTTGGGAGGCTATAACCGCACCCACAAGCCTGTCTACATGTGGTTATGACCCAAAATCTCCTATTTTGTGCATGTGGTCACAAGATATATGCGACTTTTTTAGGCTAGCCTATCAAACGTTGCCTGTAACTTTCCAAAATAATGGCAAGGATGATAAAAATGCTGAACAATCAAAGCTTGCGCAAGATCTTAACCTAGACATGCCTAATACATGATAAACATTTCATCAAACATATGATAAACATCAAAGCTATAGGTCATGAATGCATATCTGATCATAAACTTCTGAAATACATCATAGAATTGTTAAGAAGGTCTAATGCCCTCTCAAGATAGTTTCAGAAGCACTTGTTAGCCCATGCATTCGTCAACCATTCAATAACTTATCAAATCATGAACAAGATCCATAGTAAGGAACATCATATAACTATGCATATAACCAACATAGAATCCATAATAAATCCACCACAAGATCAACATAATAACTAGTGCAAGTGCTCATCAATCATAATAAGAAAATAAATTATATTAATATATGCAAAATCCAACCAAGTCAGCGACTTCCACGTTCCACACGAGCATAGATTGGGCTAAACCAAATATCTCTTTCAACCAATCACCACCATTCTATATTCTAGGCACGAATGTGGGATCATATGGGTTAAACCAAAATTAAACCAACCAGGGATTCCAGAGGCAAAGCCACCTCAGCCCTCAACCATAGTGATCTCACTTGACTAATCCAGAAATCACTAACACCAAAACAAGCTTGGATACCTCCAAATTTATTCACAACATCAGAGGAATTTTCCTATCTCCACCCATCTGTTAAGAGTTCTAAGAGAAATACCATATCCGCCCTTGACCCTCAAGAATTTCCTGAGACCACCTCACTAAGATCCAAAGTATACCAGACATCAAAACCTTAAACCAACACAAAGAACCCACAACACCATGGCTATCCAAGAAATTGAAAGGCAAGGTTGAAACCATTATCAATCTAGGTAAATCTCATGCCAATGACAACAAAATAATTAAGGAACCACATGCAAGTACCATGCATCAAAAACCAGCAAGGAAATCACACATGCAATCTGTTACCTGCAAAGTATCCCTATTGTAGCTATTGATCCAACCTTCTTTTCGACTATCCTCCAATTCCTTTCTCGTTCTTTGCTTGATTTCTCCAAGTCTAAGTGAATTCTAGGATGCTCCAAGAATTATCTAAGTGTGCAAGAGTGTAAGAGTATGGAAGAATCAAAGCCAAAACTAAACTAACAAAAGTTTTGAAGTGATTCTTTGATGCGTTTTTATGATTGATGTCTCATTTTTTGTGATTTTCCTTAATTTTTCCTCTAATTTCCCTTGCATGCATATTTGTGCCTCTTTAGCTTCCTTTTCCCCTATTTTTATTTATTTTCATAATGAAGTGCAATTTATTTCCTCTTTTCCTTTGCCAACTTCCATAACCATTAATAAACCACAAATGATGCCTACTATAATGTTTTCCCAACATTCAGTCTAGAATACATGTCCCATGACATTGGTTTTATTTTATTTACATGGAAAATCAACCAGGGGATGTTACAAACACTTCCCCTTGGGGGAACACCATCCTCAGTGTTAGATGACACTTATGACCAACAAAACATATTGTCCATGGAGCTTTATAAGACAACTTGATGTAGTACATACATACATACATACATACATACATACATTATACATATATCAACCAAAAACTCATTTTCAAAACACACATTTTCATCTAAAATGTGTGTTTTGAAAATGAGTTTTTGGTTGATATATATTTTATATATAATTCAACCAAAAACTCATTTTCAAAACAAACATTCTCATCTAACAAATAAAGAAAGATATAATGCCCTGCATCTAATCATCCATCTCCCATGTAGCTTCATTGGGCCCAAAGTGATTCCACTACACTTTAACATGATTTATTTCTCTATTTCAGAGCATGACCAATTTTCGCTGTTGTTGTCTCTCCCAGAGACAACCTTGGATTACTTGCAATACCAATGCCTGGGGACATCTAAATTCTATGTATCTCATATGATCCTCAAGAAACCGAAGGTATCATATGCATCTTCTACACATAATAATTACAAATATACAAATATACACATAAGAAAATGGGTTGGTTCCTTCATCCAAGGATATAAGCCATGTATTTCTGGTATCCTTTCACATATACAACTCACAAGAATAAGGCAAAAACAAGTGGAGGCTGAATAATCAAGGACATACAATTTAATCAGATTTTGCAGAATAATGAAAGAAGAGGAAGAGAATAATAACTCACCACATAGAGCTTGAAACATCAAGAGTTCTATACTTATCTAAGCTAAAGATAGACGGGTGGATGTAAGAAGAGTGAATGCTATGATTTTAGGAAGAACACATTTAAATATATAATCTCAGATTTGCATACAGGCATATGTATTAACTAGTTAACACCAATGAATCTGTAAGAATATAAGAGATATTTCTGGCAGCTATAATTGCTTGAAATCAAAGAGGAAGTGCAAAAATAATGGAATTTTAATAGAGAAACAACATACTGTAATACTTGAACATGGGAATCACCACTGTTTCATTCATATTAAGAAAGATGTGGATCTAGAATCCATACAAATTTAGAAGCACATACAGTTTTTTCCTAGATTTCAGAACCATTGTTCAGTGTTTCTTCCTCCCTTTTATAAGGAGAGGGAGGGCAAGAAAATCATTTACAGAAATATCTTCAAGCTGAATTTTATAGCTGTTTGTATGAATGGTTATCTCAACATGAATCCTCTAACTATGATAGATAGGAGATTCCTTTCTTGAAAGAAAAATAGAATAATAATACCATGATCAAAACAACAAAACATAATTAATCCATCGAAACTTAAATGATGGTTTCTGGAAATATCTTCATGCTGGTCCTCTTCACTGGCCTTTGGTCCTGGCATTTTCCTGCCAAGTCATGATTAATCCTCTCTCGGTTGGTTCCTAGTCAATGTCGGTCTTTAATAGTTTCTTCCCTTCCCTTTCACTTAAGCTGGGGCGGTCACCCACAACGATGATAACAAACTTTGAAACAACTTCCGACTCATACACCTTTTAAATTTCTGTTAGACAATATCTCGCCCTGAAAATATCTAGTGTCGTGTTTCATGGAGTACCCATGTGTTTTTTGAACATGGGCCTTTTAACGTAGGAATACTGTGAAACATGCGAGCCCTACTTCCATTTAAGACCTTGTGAATACAACCCCTTTTTGCTTCCTCTTTCATGTGATTGGGGGCTTGAACTGAGCGCTTAGCACTTCGGGTGCTAAGGCTTTCAACTGTCGCGCAGGGGGCCTTTTCCTTTGTTACTTGAAATACCTTCAATAGCCCCTTACACTGCATCGACCAATATACTGGATGCGAAAACTTTATAAATCACTGCTCATTATATATCACATCCGGGGCCTTTCCTTATCACAATCGTAATCGCCAATAAGCCTGAAACCTAGAACTGCCGATCACAGATTGTTGATACACCTGCTAACTTCATCATCCCTCCACATCACTGCTGATGTCATCACTTCCACACGTCACCCTGAAATAGCCCCATGTCACTCCTGAAAACACTGAAACTAGGTGACACGTGTCCTCTGCCATGTCATCAACCGTATTTCCCTGTCATTGCTGATGTCAATTGCCATGTCTACTCTGAGGACCAATCAGAGACCGCCACATGCCCCCCTGGAGGAGAGAGAAAAATGCCTACCGAGCCTTAGTTTTGCATGGAATTCCTTTGTATTTCTTAATCGGCCTTCCCCGACGATTTCGTATTAAATCGCAATGTCGACAGTTTTACAATGTTTCGGAGTTGCAACCTCGCCGATCACCAATCACTGATGCCACATGGAGGAGAGAGAAAGGGAAGGCTTGCCCCTAGTTTTGTTAGCCATTTCCTTTGTATTTTGTTTTCTCATCCCCCTAGTGATGCACCACTTTATCGCATGGTTGGCGGTTCCCACGATATCGATGTTCGACGATAGTTATGGCCCTACTCTGGTGTGCACCCTTGGCGCCTGCAATCAACGATCTGCGATATTGACACTCGACCTTGAAACCTGCTGATAACATAAGTATGTGCCCCGGGACCCGCCGAATACCGATACGTTTTTGTGCCCTGACCCGTCTACCACCGATATGTGATTGCAATTAGCCTCGGACCTCTGATTGCAATTTGTCTTCTACACTTAGTCATTTTTTCTCCATCAGCTGGGCTTTTGCAAGGTAATCTTCAAAATGCTTTATCTTTTGCTCCAAGGGTCCATTTTCAGACTTCCATATACCATTGGAAATATTTTTCTCATCACTTGGTAATGGAGAGGGTTTGGTTAAGCTTTGATAACTTATATGGCCTAAAAAATGGCTTTAACTTCATTGCTCTCGGGCAACCTTGACCAATTGAAACCCACAATGCAGTGAGTGACAACAACTGCAATATGCATTATGACTCTGGCTGGAACTATCCCTCTTGTTTAACCTACAATACAGAGCAATCAATCACATGATCAACATCGTGCACATATCTCTTAAGAATGAAACATGGATGTCATACAAGGATTAACTCCTTGAATAACTTGTTGCATTTGCATTAAGTGATAATATAATAAATACAAGGAGAGGGAGACTATTGGGTTTCATCTCCCAATGTCTCTTCATCTTCCAACTTCTTTTATTTTTTTCTATTTATAATATGTACATGGATTTCCTACTCCCAAAGATTAGTTGTCGACATTCCCCCCCTTAATATGAAGGGATGTTGGTGAGTCCAAGCATCATTCTAAATCTTTCAACTTTTCTCTTCCAACCACTTTGGTGAAGATGTCTACAGTATGCTCATTTATGGAACAATACCATAGGTAGATTGTTTGGCCTCAACAGGATGTTGAATCAAATGATATTTTTTATTGATGTGCTTCATTCGATTATGGAACTTTGGGTTCTTGGCCAACTTTATTGTAGAAGTGTTATCAATAAAAGAGGAGTTGAATGCACTTGTTTCTCCTGCAAATCTTCTAGAATTTTCTTGAGCCACACAATTTCCTTTGTTGCTTTAGATCCTGCCACATATTATTCCTCAGTTGTGGAATATGCTAGAACTAATTGTTTGTGTGACCTCCAGGAGACAACTCCTGATCCAAGAATCATAACATAGCCTGAATTAGATACCCTAGTTTATTTATCTATGTCGAAATATGAATTAGAGTATCCAATCAAGCTGAAGTCATCCACTTGTGTATACTTGAGTCTAAAGTCTTGAGTTCCCTTCAAGTACTTTAGAAATCTTTTTGCAGTAGACTAGTGACCCTCACAAGGCTTTTGAATAAACCTAGATAGGATTCCAACAAAAAATGAAATATTCAGTTTGGTAGTAGTCATGTAGTTGAGACTTCCTACAAGATATCTGTACTTTATTGCATCCTCAAATTATTTTCCTTCATTGGATGTGAGATTTAAGTTCCGTTACATTGGAGTAGTAAAAGGATTGCACTCAGCCATGCCAAACCTGTTCAACAGATCTCCAATGTACTTCTTCTGAGAGAGGAATATAAACATCAGATGTTGAGTTACTTCAATACCAAAGTAGTAGTGAACATAGTGGTGAGCCCTGCTATTGTACCAAGGGTGATGCAACTCCCAGAGTCCTCAACTCTATCTATCAACCTGGGGTTTGTACAAACTTCGAGGTGAGTGTGCTATATACACAGTAGGTGAAATTATACTCATGCCACCCTCAACTAGGTCATTTGATCATTAGGGTTCCAAGACCATTGTTCTACTAAATTAGGGGGAATTAACTACTAAAAGTACAATTCAAAAGCTAGCCCTAGTGTAGAATAAGTAAGTGCTTCTCAAATCCAAGTTGTAAAAGCTACCCACTTGTACATGCTATTGAATCAATTCATGAAAAAAAACAAGAGTTATGCTACTAACAGAAAGGAAACTACACCAATTGCAATCAATCATCTAGCTATCAAAGTCACTTGAAAACAAAAGATTATTATACCAATTCAAAACTCAAGAATTCATGCATCATTTATCTAATTCATACTTGCATATTAAGTAATGCCCCAATTGCCAAATCTTTGATGAAGAAATTAATGTTATTTTCTCTTGCAATGAAGGAAAGGGAATGGAGGGAATGACCTAGGTGGTACCTCTGATAATGGAGTCCAAGATGGGGGGTCAACCTACTCCTAAACTAAGAGACACTGGCATTATAGGTCAAAACAAGGGAAAAACAGGCTGCTACAGGTGTGCTACAGGAAGTTGCTATAGGATTCTTGTATTGGTACAGGAAGTCCTGAAATGCTACAGGAAGTTTTCCGAGAGGGTTTGGAGGGTAAGGATGATGGGATAAAGTGATGAAAAGATGGATGAAGGTTGTGTGGGATGGATGGAAGGTGACCAACACCCCTAACCAAGCTCAACACTTCAGAAAGGCCAACTTTCAGCTAAGAGGGCTGCTCACGGTGAAAAAAAACAGAGATCAAGACAGTGGTTGGGAGTCATCAAAAGAAAGTGGAGAAGCCTTGGATGGAGATGGTGAAAAGGTCCCTTGCCTGTAGGTCCAATAGTCTTGCAACATCACACGCACCTGTTCTTCTTTTCATTTGCAAAATATTATAACCAATGGTGGAAAATATGAGTTGAATTTGAAAATTATCTAACTAATGCTAAAAACCCTGATCTATGCAATGAATTCACTTCTAAGCTACAACAACAATATGTGAAACAAAATAACTAATATAGATATTTTTTCAAGAAATCATCACATAATGTTTTTGGGCTGTCAATGTGGATCCCTCTAGTCAGGGTCCCATGAGAGAGATGAGATAGAGGCACAATCGTAGGATTTTTGAGGAATTATATTATAATAAAATGTAGCAAATAATAAACATTCTGTTATGAAACCAGCTCACCAAAAGATAGAAAAGAGAGATCAATGCCTTAGAATTCAGCCTCTTTGAGGGGGCAACCTCCTTTACATTACACAAATGAACATTTCTTGGAAGATACAAATGAAAAGACCTCCTTTCTATATATAGGAGTCTAAGGGGTCATAATATAATCAGAGCCGACATAACAATAATAATGTAAGGGCACAATAATAGCAATAGTGGGATTCTATGGGGCACAATAGTAACAATATGGGCACTACATGGGTACATCAATATAA
>APFE030728780.1:198723-228470 GCA_000404065.3 Pinus taeda
CTTCATACCATAAAAATTGATCCGGTTCTAAATATGAAGATGCAATACATACCTTTTGTAACAGTGGTACACCATGTAGATCAACATATTGCTCCATCTGAAGTATCCAATTTACCGGTCCTTGCCATCAAACTTCCTCATCTTGCTTTTTCTTGATTTTAGGAGCTCGATCTTGAAACAACTATAACTCTGTACTTTCAGATCTTTAAATTCTGAAATTGCAATCTATAGTAGCCCTCTACGTCCTCTTTCCAATGCCACTAGTCTGATACAAATTGGATTCTCCAAGGAAGGATTATGCCAAATCTCCCACAGTGACTTGATTATAGACTACTTCAGTAGAGTGAACCTGTACAACATGCCACGTGTCACTGTTTCGACCTTTGGATCTAAAAAAATATACAAGAAACTAATGTCCATCCTCTTTCTATACCTTCTTACGAAATTTCAATCCGATGCTTAGAGAGAAAGTTATGACAGTTTTCCCTAGGTCACCTGTTTGGAATGTAATTCAGGAGTCTGCAAAAAGACCAACTTCCTCAAATCATATCTCTTCAAATATAGCGCGAAAAGCTCTTAAATTTGGAACCAAGGTTCAGTGTGATTTCGTCTCAAATGGGTTTTTTTTTGCTTCTAAAATGTCGCAGAAAAAAAGCTATAGCAAAAATGCCATGATGACCTATTTGGAGCAGCGAAACCCTAGATTCCAAAGCTCTGATACCAAATGTTATGAAACCAGCTCACCAAAAGATACAAAAGAGAGATCAACGCCTTAGAATTCAGCCTCTCCAAGGGGGAAACCTCCTTTACATTACACAAATGAACAATTCTTGGATGATACAAACGAAAAGACCTCCTTTCTATATATAGGAGTCTAAGGGGTCATAATATAATCAGAGCCGACATAACAATAATAATTTAAGGGCACAATAATAGCAATAGTGGGCTTCTATGGGGCACAATAGTAACAATATGGGATCTACATGGGTACATCAATATAATAAGTGGGTTGTACCAATAAAAATAAGGGGTTACACTAGTAGTATAGGGGCCTAATACATTCTCACTGGGTCCTGGAGACAAACTTATTTGATTTGGGGATACCCCCTCTTATCTAGATGCAATAGCTTTCTCAAGGCTTGGTTTCTACTGTTGCTCATCATCTTCTTCTTCATCTTTCTCTTTCTCTACTTCTGCCTCGGGGCCTTCCTCTATTTTCTCTGCCTCTATCTCTCTTTCCTCTTCTTGTGCCTCTACCTATTCTTCTTCTTCTTTTTCCTCTCTTCCTCTAACACTAGAGGCTCGTTCTCACCCGATGTGAGGGTTTGAGTTTCAATGAAGGTCTCCCCATCCATATCAATTAATTTGGACCAAAGGACAAATATTATTAGTTTTTTCAAAGCATATACCACTCAGTTTGATGAGGCCATGTTGGCATAGGTGTTGGTGTTTACCCTCTCTCACTTTTTGGCTCATGTCCCTGATGGACTATAGGAGGAAATATGGTACACTGAGTCTTTGGGCTAGGGGAGATTAAGCTGGAAACCTTAGTTCATGGAGTAATATAAAATGGTAGCCATATATTACACTTAACCTTCCTTCACAAGAGACGTATTTTAGGATATGTTAGGCCACCTCATCCTAGGGGTAGGGTGGGCTCTCCATGCTAACTCCATCCTGGTCTTCAATAGGTTTTTCATCAGCAGTGAAGAAGTTCTTTTTTGCAATGGAACTGATGGTTTTGTCTTCTCTTTTCCATTGGATCCCTAGGGGAAGGCCTTTCACCCTGCTAATTAGCTGAGGACTGATTGAAATAGCTAATCCCCTCACCACAATGGTGGCACTGACTTCTGTCTGAGAGCTTAGAAAAATTCATATGCAATGTAATTATCATATCCCTTCAATATTTCAAAGAATCCTATCTGTTGATGTTTTCTAAAAATGTCTAATACAGGAGGGTGAAGATGAATTATTTTAGTGTCTAAAGGCTCCCTTCTATTGAATCCTCCCCCCATCTCTTTTCTCTATTTTCAACTGAATGAAGTAGGGATGCTTCTTGTAATAGCTCTAATGTATAATTCAGTGGTAGTACAGGGTTGGAATCTCTAGTTGATGACAATTTTATATATTCCCTCTAATCTATAGCCACAAAAGTTCTTGCAATCCACAATTTGACTGATATTTCCTATGGAATTTAGGGTGCACCAACATACAAGTTATGGATAGATGAGGGAGAGGATGCACTTACTTTTATCATATGGCCTAGGATAGATATGAAAAATTGGAGATCAACTCGACCCTTGGTGGTCTTCTTTCACCTTTTCAAGATTCTTGTAGCAATTCCCCATGCTTCTTGTAGCTTCATGTAGCTTCCTCCTGTAGAAATGGCTAGGGTTTGACTCTCCTGAATGGATCCCCAAGCTCATCCTCACCTTAACTATTTTTGAAATGAGCATAAATGCAAGAGAATTTGAGCCCCATTACAATATATTCCATTTTGGCTTGGGCTTTGAGCACTGTGATGACCTGGTAGAGGCATGAGGTTTCTTCTTTTGGTTAGTTGTCCCCAACTACAGTAATCATTCCTATATTCCTCATAATCAACACCCACTCCCTGTGATCTTATCTTGACCGATGTGACACATCCCTGTTGCATGAGGGCTCATAATCACTTTTTGTTTACTCACTGAGGGTGGACAAGTTAACTGGCCACCTCTAGCTTATACAAATAGATCCTCTCGACATTCATACATTTTTCATTATTTACACAAAGGGAGGAGATGATAGGTTTCCATACCTGTGCCTACCTCGTGATTGACTGATGGAGGGATGTGCATGCTGGAGTGATCCAGGTCCGGGTGTGAAGAAGTACCCTTCCAAGACGTTTTACTTTCATGATGTATTAAAATTGCATTTTAAAAGAACATTAATGAATACATCTACATGTGGAAAAGAAGAAGAATATAACAATCATCAACACATGAAAACATAAGCATTGATAATGGAGTTCGTCCAGGAGGGACTACGTCTCCGGGCCTTGTTGAAGCCCTGAAAATCGGGTCTACAACAAGGAGGATACCCACCTGGTCCGGACCTTGAAAGCAGCTCCTTTTCCATTTGGGATAGTGGGTCCGACTGGGGATAATGGGACTAGTTTCCCAATTTTTTTGTGATGATGCTAAGAAATGAAGTTTTCCTTTCGAAAAAGTTTCTAAATAAAATGATTTTAATCTAAATATAATCTATCACATGAAATTTTATTCTAATGAATGTAAACATCTAATTCTAAAATTATCCCAGGATTAACTCTTCACTTATGCGGTCTAAAATAGTTTTTAACAACAACCGGTAATAAATATCATTCAATTGCTACGATAAAATAATTCATTAAAAGTGAATTGTTTCATATTAAAAATTAGCCGAAACAATTGTGAGAAGCATATCGCATAATAAGTTATTAGTATACCCAGCATAAATAGAATAGTTACCACCGTGCAACAGTGCCAAATGTTAACTTAAACATTCAAGCTTTCATATATAAACAACTGAACATAACATATTACTTGACGCATAAGCAGAAATCATTAAGAGATAAAAGTAGCATTGATAATAAGTCCTACTCATGAGCTTCAACAATATAGATTTATCTTCTCATAATTCAATATCTAATAAGAGTACATAAGTGCATTTCAGTAGCAGACATTAAACACAGATATCAATAAATCTTGTTCCATTCATTCATCAAAACCTCTTCAAAGGGTGCATAAGTGCATGTTCTGAAGAATTGTTTTTGACAAATTTCTGGACCCCTCTCTAAATGCATGAGAGGGGTTTAAATACTACTAACTAAAGACTAAAAATAGTTTATTACAAAAATATAGGAGGAGGTTTAAATGACCGTCCTCATGTAAGGAAAAAATAAATCAAAATAAAACTAAAACTATATTTGAAAATTAACTATGCATTTGTTCTCTTAGATTGCAAGCATTCAACATCAGCTTGAGGAGTGTTGGTTGGCCGACCTCTGATTTTAGTTGTCCTGTGAAAACAGAATCAACAAGCGTTGCCACTATCTTCTCGGTGGAATTTGAAAGGCATTTTAGAGTCATACACTAACTGTGTGGTTTCACCAAGTGTTGCCAGTAAGTATCCCAATTTAACTTGGTTAACTTTTTGATTGACTCTCACTTTTCTTCAGCTTTCTATCTCCAACTTGTCTGCAGTTGCTGTGATTTCAGGAGAAATCCTGGAGTGGTTTCTGATATCAGGTTGGCTCTGTGCAGATTTTCATTGACACAGTTAATGACATTGCTTTCTGGTATCGCTGCTTCTTCCACTGCCTGTTCTGCATTTTTGATCTGTGCATCCCACTTGTTGAACAACATTTCTTTGTGGGATTCATTGATCTTGAGCAACCCTGCTTTCTTGCCCTCCTCTGATTCCTGCCAATTTAAATAATATGAATGTTTCTTATCAATTAAATCATAATCAAGTTGCAAATTCATGACTTGAATTGTTATTTTGTCGCTCATCTCGCAGTGAGAGTTCCATTCTGATATTCTTTGACAAAGTGTCTCTTGTTGTTGCAAGAGTTGATCATTCAAGGCAAGGGATTCTGTGATAAATTCTGTAACTTTGGGGTCATCTTTGTGCCTTTCTAATGTGGCCTGTAATTGCTGCTCTTTTTCAGACAGACTGCTTTGATAACCCAGTTGCATCTGTTGAAAGTCCTGTTGTAATTTTTCCAATTTTTCTTCTGCTTCCCGGTTAGCTGTGCCCTACTATAACTATTGCTGCAAAAATAGGATTTTATCCTCTTTATCCTTAAGCAATAGCTGTACTTCGGATGCTTTATGAATAGAAGCATAAGCATAAGCTCCTGCGATCTGGGATAACTTAGTCAGGTTTTTTGTTAGATCAATGGTAGGGTCTTGCCAAAGGACATCTAGCTACTCTGCCTCAGGTGAGAGCACACTGTCTAGTTTTCATTTCTTTCTCTGTCTCCTGACCATTGCTTTGTGATGCGGACTATAAAACACATCTAGAGGAGGGATTTCTTCTATCTTCATCATGATTTCAGATGATGGAGCTATGGGAATGTGCTCAGTTTCTGGAGCATTGACAACTGTTTCAATGACCATTTCTGTCATTGTCTGTGTTGGATTCCTTGGTGTCTCGATGTTTTTCTTCTCGGTGTTGATCAATTCATTAAATGTTTCCCACTCTTTCTCTAGCTCTGTTCTTAATGGCTTTGTTGGTTGGATGAGGGGAGCGGGAACTTTAACCTATGTTGGCGACAATACTTGCTGTTCTGGATTTTCTTTAGATTGGGCAGTATCCATGATTGATCCTCCACTTTTATTGTGGTCACTCTCTAGCCGTCCAGACCGTTCTAGTGATTCTCTTCCAGAATTAGATTTATAATTGTCTGGCCCCGAGCTTCCACTTATACTGATGCTAGGAGTGGGTTCCTTTATTGGTTCTAAGCACAACTTGTACAAGGGAATATTTGCTAATCTTCATTCTCTATAGAGTTTAAAATCTTGGAATTCTGCTGGGCCAAACTGGGTTTGGGCCATGCGTAGGATGTCTCTGAGTGTGCTCTTCTACTGGAAGATGTCATCAAAGAGATCATCTTCCTTAGTGAACACCTTTATTTTAACAGTCGTAGTAAAATTCTTTGTTATATCAAAGGGATCAAACTATCTCCCTGGGAATTTAAGCAATCGTAGACTCAACATGTTGTCTACTTCTCTGAAAGTGTGACCTAGATCAAACAATGCAAAAGTCCCACAGGCCACAGGGAATTGTGGTTAGATTGCCTTTTTCTTGTCTTTTAGTTCTTTGTTCATTCCTCCAACCCCGCAGGTTTGGTAGGCTCTTTCACGGGCCATTAACTTGTCAGGAACATATAAGGGAAGTACATGAGGGGAAGCAATGCTTCCGAATACTCTGATGTAAGTGAAAAATTCTTCTCCAAACCATCTTCCGACAGGGAGAATATCAATTTCGGCTTCAGGAGAAAATCTTGGGGCATCTTTATTATACAACATTTTGTGAATGGGTAGCATAACTCCATGGCAGATTCTATAAAAGTATGGCATAAACGTAGAATCCCATAGTTCCTTATGGTAGACTTGAATGGGCAAGGGATTCTGTACCGTCCATTTCCAACCCATGAGAGGAAATCTAGAAACAAAATAGATAACATCCATGACATAAGCAACTAAAAAGAAAGGAGGATAAATCCTCTGAGAGGGAGTCCTTTTAGACCGATAATTCCAAATAGTGGAGGCTAAGTTATCAGACAATATTTGAGCCCAGTCCATAATAGTGGCATTGGTAGCCGCATCCAGTAGGAGTAGCCACTCGGATGAAAATTTATTGATATCAGGTTTTCCAAATAACCTATAGCATTGCAGCAGTGAAATAATATGAAGAGGAGAGGGAACCAATACTATACATACCATGTTTTTCTTTCTTTAGAGGCTCCTCCTTTGTTGACCAGCTTTTGGTGCAGTCCGCCAAATCTTCGTTTTCCTTGGCGAATTTCTCCATGAACTATTTGTTATAGCTAGCTTGCGGCTCTGGCAAATGATACATGCGTCTTAAATTCTGTGGGGTGAATGACCCAATAACCTCCTGGTTCCACGACTTGAATTGCTTGTTTGTTATATCAATGTCATCTATCACCCATTTAACCATATCTGTATAGGGAAGTATTTTAGGCCTTGCTGCTATACGGTGCATGAATGAGCACACAAGCTTTGTGAGTGATGCTTTGGATGACCCGCGTGCATCTGCCATAACTGTAACTTCCATGACTCTCGGGTTTTTTCCTCTAGCAGACTATACATGCCTTCCCAAGTAGATATGCCTGCTTCTCTAGTACAGGTGGTGTCTGTGAATAAGGGTGCCATCTCTATTTTCTCAGTAACTAGAGCTTTTCCCTTCTTTCCCATTACATTCTGCACATTGATCTGTATATTGTTCTGCGTACTGCTCCTGTAAGTTCACAAATAGAGAAATAAGACATAATGAGAAAGATAACAAATGATGGTAAGTAATAAGGTGACGGGAAAGCTCTTAATTTGAAAATCATATCAAATATATCACCCTACGTGAAATAACTTTTCGCTCAGATCTGAATCCTTTCTCATAAATAACCATCAATAAAGCACTAATTTGACATTAATGCCCATAACTCGGATATCGGATTACGAGAAACATTTCATTGAACGATGAGCCCTTTTGATCTGCAATAAAGCAATTTTGCGATTTGCTTGTGCAATATCGTAGATCGCAATATCGCTAATCCTTTTTGTTAACAATCATTTGTTTCATTATGCAACTGCGATATGTGATTTGCGAGATGCTTTATCGCACATCGCAGGATTGGGACATTTTATCTTAGGTGGTGCTGCAATATATGAAATCTACGAGGTGCAATGAGTCTATATGGCACGTGATTTCGCATCATCGCGTTTTTGCAATTCCGAAAGTTTCTTTATATGATGTCCTCCTTTACCCTTTTGCGATGCGATTTTCATTATTAAGAGAACGATTTTATTTGAGACTTATCATAATGCTTAAGAGTTTTGCGTTTGTGGATGTTTTTCCTAAGTTTAGGATAATGTGTTTTATTCAAAGGGAATCACAAGTGCTAGTTTTTATTTTTTATTTTTTTAGAAGGGTCCCCATTTATTTAGTGTTATTACTAATACTAAATAAAAAGGGGGGTTGTTGTTGGCCACAACAGGCCCCAATGTCAATATGGTGTAGGCCATTGCATTAAGTGTTGTCAATAATGGTGATGTACACAAGAGATGATGTCGCAACCATACAAGGAAAAATGCCCTCACGCAGGAGTGGCTCTAAGAGATATTCCACAACCAGAATTCTCAATCAAACTCCTATCAGTATGACACAAAAACATGCATGATGAACATCCCGCCAACCTGGCATAAAAGGTATTTCAAAAGACAAAACATGCATGACGACAACAAGAGTATCCCAGTAACATACAACAAGGGATCTCACATCATAACATTATGAGTTATGACAGTTAGTACATCATATAAGAGATTCCACATCAAATCAAGCAAGGAATCATGACAACATATAACAAATAAGATCTTGCTTCAATATCAATAAAGGATCCATGCAACATAATGTATAAAGAAATAAATAAATAATAATCATATACCTCATAACATAGGGGCCATCTGAAGTTGGATATTTGTATCCTTAGAAAAACCATCCACCATGGGCCAATTGAAGAAGGGAATGTTCATATATTTAGCGAAAAAAAATCCACGGTGGATAGCATTCACACATTATCAATGTGTAGACAGGGTTGTTACAATTATGAACTTTGGCTTCCCTTGTATCGTTAATTTTCTGGCTTATCGCAATCAGAAACAGAAGCTATCAATGTGCTGAAGCTTGCTTGACCATCAATCTCACAGCATCGATTTGAAGAAGAAGACTGCTCTGGACTATGTCACTGTAGCTCGCTAGTCAGACATCTTTGGCTAATCAAGAAGAATACTGCTCAAGCTTTGTAGCACTCTGGCTGCAACTCTGTGGCTCTGTCTG
Organism: Pinus taeda; assembly: GCA_000404065.3. Lineage (NCBI taxonomy): Eukaryota > Viridiplantae > Streptophyta > Pinopsida > Pinales > Pinaceae > Pinus > Pinus taeda. Next base: position 207,322 of record APFE030728780.1, read on the forward strand.
ACCCTCTGGGTCTTGGCTTGTCTTCTCGCGCCACCTTGATCACACTTTGTGGCTCTTTGCGCCCTTGCGGCACTCTTTTTTTTCAAGCACTTTGGCCTCCTCATGGGCTCTCTGGCATTCAGGCTCTCGAGCCCTCCCTTCGTCTCTCTGCATTCATGCTCTCGGGCACTCCAGCATGCAGCTCTCAGCTATCTAGTTTTGCAGGCTCTCTAGCACTCTCTCCAGCCTCTAGCACGCAGCCTCTTAGGCACTCTGCCTCCATCGTGTTTTATAACATGTTTGGGACAAGGCCGCTTAAGAATCAGGATCTGTTTGTTGAGAATAGAAGTCATTTCCATTGAAGGATTGGCGGGCACAACAAAACTACAAAAATACCTTTTTTCTATTAAAACAGACAAATACACGCGGAACCATAAAATACACAGAAAACATTGAAAAATCCGATAATCCGGACTTCAAATTTCATCCAATTGGGTCCATAAACCCCATCGGGTCCGCGTTGATTGCAATCACATATCGTTGAGGTCATTGGCCCTGTATATCGGGGGATCATCGATCGCTAATCTATCGATTAGATCTGGATTGTTGATTTGTTTCGATCAGAAGATCCAGATCACATCGCTGTCGCCATCGCATCGCCCCTTGGTATCGGGATCACCGATCTCCCAATTACCAATTTAATTTTGGCCATTGATCGGTTTCCAATCCAACGGCTAAGATCACATCGCATATCACAATCGCTACGGCTGGGGTTCTTCATCGATACCTTGTCATACGTTGACGCCAATTGCCGATCGGACGATCATTCCGATTGCCAATATCGACAATCGCACCATTGCTGGTTCTAAAGTCACATCATCGTCGATTGCCTACTCCCGATCTTGATTAATTGGAGATCACTGATCGAGGGTTTGAAAGGCCCGAACTTAAGTCTGCCCTTTGTACTTCTTCCGATAAGATTTTCCTTTTAAAGGCTAAAAACCCATTTTCATGAGAAAAAGCCTCCTTTTTCCAAAGGAATCAAGGCAACTCTTGTTGCAATAACTTCATCATCTGGACTCGGATTGACGAACCGTTTGGACCTCCACGATTAGGATGACGTGATCTACGCTCTAATTCTAGGTTGACATCATTCTAAGAACTTTGATTTTTGAGCGTTCATAAACCCTTTGTCCTGTATGTCTCTCTGGAGCCACCTGGATCATGGAGTGATGGACCTTTGCACTATCACCAAGGGAGTTGTCTTGCTGTGTTTTTATGTTCCTGTGTATATCTCCTTTGCTCCTCATGGTATTTGAATTTTGTTGTTGTTATATGTGTAGGTCCTTTGTTGATGTCCTAGGTGCTACTGCTGCTATTGGAGAGTCTTTCTTGGAGTGGTAGGGTTACTACAGAGTGGATTATGAGTTGTTATCCCCCCTCTTATTGATGGGAAAGGAAAAAAATAGGGTTATGGATTTTCTGTAATGGTTGCACATGCTACTACATGAACCAGTTTTCTTCCTGTAGTAGTCTGTTTTTCCTCTTTCAAGGTATTTTAACTATATGGGAGTGATGAGAAAGGGTGTAGAGGGCTTGGAGGATGATGCTAGGGCTCTGAGGGAGTAGTTTAGGTTTTTGGAAATGGAGAGGATGCGATCTATGTTTTTCAAGAATTTATTTTAGCATGAGACAAAGTGGATGGTTGGTTTTGGAAAATATTAATTTCTCTTGTGAACAGGGATGGATGAATGATTGATAGATAGTGGATCAAGGTGGGAGAAACTTATTTACCTTTAGCAAGGTCATGCTTGGTGGTATTTTCATTGAGATTCTCTCCCTATAGTATTTCGGGGTCCTCTTGTAGTATTACAGGATCTTCCTGTAGCAATTACAGTGTTCCTATAGCAATCCAGAGAGGGGATGGAATTTGATTTTTGAGCTACTGGGATGATGGAGAGTGGTGAGTACATGAGTTTGGATGGAGGATATGGAGTGGATGGAGGGATAAGTGGAGAGAATATTGGGGATGTTGGCCCTGTAGCCCTGGAATTCACCACTATCCTCAAACCTACAAAATTACAAAAATAATTAATAGACATGTTGTGGATCCATGTCCTAAGATTCTTATTTGTTTTTTGTTTTTTGTTTTTTTTCTTCTCCTTTATTTTGAGACACACAAGATACCTCAGGAGAAGCTTTCAACCTGTATGCCTACCCTGAGAGCGCCTCAAGAGAGGTTTTACCTAGGGACCTTTATTTTTCCCTTTTCTTTTCTCCTGGGTTGCCTCAGGGAGGTTTTCAACCTAAGAGTTAGCCTCAAATGCCTCATAAAGGTTTTCATCCAGGCCTTTTATTAGTTTTTTTAAAAGAAGTATCTAGGAATGTTGTGGCTTGGAAGATATGAAACTTCCAATCACATTAACCTCTCTGATGGTGCTGGTGAATTCTTCCTTAGATATTGGCTTTCTATATACCTTCAATCTATAACCATTGACAAGCAATAGAATCCCTTCCTCATCAATGGTCCTGATTTGAACAACTCCATTGTCATGAAATTTCTCTATTAGGTATGGGCCTAACCATCTTGTCATCAATTTTCCCTTGAAATCCTTGAACCTAGAGTCATATAGAAAGTCCCAATCCCCTTCCTAAAAACTTTTGTCCTTGATATGCCTATCATCATGCCAGACTTTCCTCTACAATTGGATAACTTCGATGTGTAGGAGGTCCTGCATTATGAACTCATCCAAGCCATTTAAATGGAGAAACTACTTATGTTGTTCTTTGGTGACATCTAATTCCAATTGGGCTTCCATTCTCAAAGTATTATACTCAAACTCAATAGAGAGTAGAGCTTTCTTTCCATAAACTAGATCATATGGAGTAAAATCAGTAGTTGTTTTCTAGGTTGTGTTATAGGCCCAAGTGGCCTCCACTAATCTGTCTACACAATTCCTCTTTCTGCTACTCACAACCTTGGTGTGGATTCCCTCTAAGTCTCTATTTGTAACCTCTACTTGTCCATTGGTTTTAGGGTGATAGACAGTAGATTTTCTGTGTTTGATATGATGTTGCCTTGATAGATTCTCAATTAGACGTGATGTGAATTGAGCTCCTTGATCATTGACTATCTCTCTGGGGTACCCAAATTTGTAGAACACATTCTCCCTTAAAAGTCAAACACTTTCTCCTCTATTGCTTCCTTGACAACCTTTGTCTCAACCCACTTTGTCAAATAACCAGTGCACACAATGACATACTTTCTCTGTCCTGATGGTGGATCAATTGGCCTAATGAAATCCATGCTCCACTTGTCAAATGGCTCCAAATCCACCTGGGGTTGTAGGGGAATTTAATCCTTGGGTGTGGGTTTTCTCATCCTTTAGCACTGATCACATCTGTTCGTATACCTTCTTTCATCTTGGTGGAGAGTGGGCCAATAATAGCTCACATGTAGAGCTTTGAAAGTTGTTCTCTTGGCAACAAAATGACCTCCACAAGGCCCATCATGACAAGATGAGAGGATGTCAAAGAATTCCTCCTCCCTTACACATATCCTTGAGATCTGATCTGATCCCAACTTGAAGAGATTGCCCCCAATACAAGTGAAAGGGGCACTCTTCCTTACAATTATGCTCTTTTCCCTAGATGTCAGATTTGGAGGAAATCTTGCAGCCACTAGGTAATTTTCTATGTCAGAAAACCATGGGGAGAGCACTGAGATAGCAAATAAGTGCTCATCTAGAAGTTGATCATCAACCATCCCTTGATCACCTCCAGGCAAAGCAAGTCTAGATAGAAAATATGCAACTACATTTTCTTTTCCTGGCTTTTCAATGATAGTTAAATCAAATTGCTGTAACGATAGCAACCATATAATGATTCTAGCATTTACATTAGGATTTTCCATCAAGTATTTGATAGATTCATGGTCAGTATGCAAAAAATTTTGGTATCCAGTGATGTAGTGTATGAATTTGTTCAAAGAGTCTACAACAACTAAGAGTTCTTTCTTAGTTACAGAGTAGTTCAATTCAGCCTTAGACATATTTTTACTAATGAAGTAAATGGCATAAGGTCACTTACCATCTATTTTCCCTAAATATGCCCCCACAACGTTTTTGGATGCATCAACATGGATATGGAAATGCAGAGCCTAATTTGGGCCTCTAAGTATAGGTGCAGTGGTTAATTTCTCTTTCAAGATCTCAAGGGCCTCTTGGTAGTTATTTTTCCAGCAAAATTTTGAGTCCTTGGCCAATAACCCAAACAATGGTGAAGCCACTTTGGTGAATTCCTTGATAAACCTCATATAATATCTAGCTAAACCCAATAAACTCCTAACATCCCTCTTATTTTGAGGAGTAGGGATCCTTTTTATGATGGAAATTTTGTTTGGGTCCATGTGTATTCCCTACTGAGATATTGAATGGTCAAGGAAAGTCACTTCATTCATTAAGAATTCACACTTCTCAGGACTAAGCAAGAGCTTCATTTCAATTCACCTTTTTAAGACTTTCCCTAGATTAGAGAGAGCCTCCAGGAAGTCACACCCATAGGGAGTGAAATCATCCATGTAGATTTCTATGGAGTCATGTACCAACTCAACAAAGATGCTCAGAAGTTCCCTTTGAAAAGTGGTAGGGGCATTACATAAACCTAAGGGAAAGACCCTATAAGAAAAGGTACGCCAAGGGTAGGTGAATGTAGATTTGTCTTGATACTCAGGGTTGATCTGGATGTGTTTGTAACCATTGAGTCCATCCAGGAAAGAGAAAAAATTGATTCCCTGCAAGACCATCTAAAAATTGATAAATTAAAGGTAAAGGGAAATGGTCTTTCTTGGTGGCTTTGTTCAACTATCTGTAATCCACACAGATCCTCCACTTCTCATTCTTCTTTTGGGACTAACACTAGAAGGGACACCCACTCTCTATCTAAGATGGGGTATATGAACCTTGCATCCGACAACTTATGCAAATCTTCCTTCACTATGTCCTTGAGGGCTGGGTTCATTCTCCTCTGAGTTTGGTGCACATGTTTTCATCCCTCCTTGATGTAGATGTGATGAGTACAAACTGAAGGATGCACCCCTTACATTTCTTTATAGCTCTAAGAAAAATCATCTAAGTGCTCTCTCAACATTTTGCACAACTTGTCTTCTTGATTGGTTGAGAGAGAGGGGTTAATATTCAAGGTTATAGAGGGACAAAATTCTAAAACTTTGACATGTGTAGGAATTGGGTCAACTAGGCATAACTCATTCCAAGGACTACCCTCAAATTCCTTCATAAGCTCAACAAGAGGTATGGTATTGGGCGGTTGGCTCTGGAGTATTTTGTCAACGAGGTCATCTTCATCACGTTTCCACTCTCCTATAATAGCATATAGGGTACATATTGGAGGGGATGTTGTATGATATACTTCATCTTCCTCCTCCTCTTCTAACCATAGGGGTAAGTCATGCTCAATGGATGGCTAAGGAGGGGGGTACAATACCAACTGTTTGGACAAATGCCCATTCTTAATGGTCATATTCTCTACCCCGCAACTTATGTAAGCTTTAGTAGTGGAAAGCCATGGTCTTCCCAGGATGAGAGGATAACCATTGAATTTGGTTTTGGGCTGGAGAACCAATAATTCAGTAGGATACTCCCAGGAATCATTAGAGACCATTACATTCTCAACAACTCCCTCGAGAGCTGCTATAGATCTATCTGCAAGTTTCAACTTTGTAGTGGTCTTTCTCAAGGATCCTTGGAGGTTTAGTTTCAACATGGTTTCTCTAGTCACCACATTTATTACAACCCAAATATCAATCAAGGTGTGAGGGACAATAATTACATCGATGTTCACATCAAATACAGGACTTTCGGGGTCAAGATATTTTGGACAAATCACTCTCCCCAACATCAAATGAGATAATTGTCTAATAATATTGATGGTGGGGGTGCCTCTTTTTCTCCTCCCATGGTGTTTGAAACATTTATCTTTGATATGGTTATTGTAGATGGGAACATCCTTAATATCTTGGAGGAGGGGTATTTTAACACAAATATTCTTCAATTCTCCCAGAAGTTCATTTTCTTCTGGGGTGTGTTGGTTAGAATGGATCAATATCTCAGGAAAAGGAGGTGAATTGACTTGAGGGATACTCTCTTCCTTTTTCTCTTTAAGCTCCTTAGGTGGAGATGGAGTTTCTTATCTGGGAGTACTCTTCCACACCTGAGGTTGATTTCTCGAATCTCCACAACATAGGCATGGTAAGATGTCTCTCCACTGTAGACCTATTGTGCCTGCATGTTATTCGGGTTTGGATTGGGTTGAGAAGGCATCTGAGCTTGCTTGGGTGGAGTAGGATGAGTGAGTTATGGTTGAGATGGAGGTGGAGGTAGTAAAGTAGGAAATTCGTTGAGTTGAGGCCTCCAACCTTGTGATGGGTTATTCCATCGAGGATGTGGAGAATTATACGGCTAAAATGATTGATTGACAGGTTGGGAGAATATTGAGGTGCCCAAGGCCAAGAAGGAGGTGTGGACCATGATGGATGAGTGGAATAGTACCAATATGGAAAGGGTGCATTTTGGTTAGTATGGTAATAAGAATAGGGTGCACCTTACAAGCCCTGCTGGTATGGTCGAGGTCCTTGAGGCCTCATTTGATTGATAAAACAGAGTTCCTCAACCCCAACTTCTTCCCCTTGGTATGAAACTTCAATCTAGGTAAAGAAGGGAATTGATTTGTGGCATGGTTTTCCTCATAGACTAAACAAACCTCTATGACATTTAATGAACATTGATTTATAGGGTGCCTTCTAGAGAATTTAGGGCAAAAATGGACTAAGGCCCTCTCTTCTTCCTCTTGTCTCCTCTTGATATGCATGGTATCAATTTTCAAAGAAAAGGTATGTAGGATTTCACTTTTAAAGTCCTCCAACATGTTTCCAATTTCATTCTTGATGGATGTTGTGGAGGGAGAGGAACTGACCAAAGCTTAACTAGCCCTACCCTTCTTCCTAACAACCCTAGAATGGTTTTTGAACACTATTTTGATTTCCTCATAGGATAAATAATAGATGTCCCCCCCCCCAGAAAACATGTTGAGGGTTTCCATCATGTCTTCCTTGATCACTCAGAGAAGAACTAACTTGAGTGATTCAAGATCGAGGGTGCATCTGGCCCTTCTATAACTTATATGGAATCTTTACTCATAGTGCTCTAAGGATTCATCAGGTCCAAGAGTCATTCTAAATATTTCTTCTTTGGTTTCTCTGGACCTGCAGTAGTTCCTATACTTGTTGTTAAAGGCTTGTTGCATTTGAGCCCAGGTAGTGATGATATCCCCAGGTAGACCCATAAAGACATGCAAGGCCGCATCCTTAAGGGTAGATTGGAATAAATTCAACTTCTCGTCATTAGAGGTATAATAATAGGTCCTACAAACAACAACAAACTCAAACATAAAAGTATTAGGGTCCTCAAAGGTTAAGCCATGGAAGTGAGTCAGGGAAGTAGGGATTATATTCTTCATTCTGGCCTCTCCATTAGTTTCTCTGATAGGGAAAACCTCCTCATTCCTATTTTTAGCCATGGTTTGGGTAGGTGAAATGGGTTCTTCTTCTTTCCCAATAGGTTCTTCAAAATCTTAGGTTGTTCACCTAAGGGGTCTTCTAACTCCCCTGTAGTCAGAGAGGGAAGTTGACAGTCATAGAAGAAGAGTGAACATTGATTGTTTAATGGTATGGGGGTGTTTGGTAAGAACTTTTCTTGAGTATCTTTACTCCTACGAGGCATGAAGTTTTTTTTTTTCTTTTATATAATTTTTTCAAAACTAAATGCAAAACATAATGAAATCCTTAAATAGAAATAACATCTACCTGGACACCTCCCCTGCAACGACACTAAAAAGTGATGGACCTTGATATTGTACCAAGAGTGTTGCAACTCCCAGAGGCTCCTCAACTCTATTTATCAACCTGGGGTTTGTACAAACTTTGAGGTGATAGTGTTGTATACATAGTAGATGGAATTCTACTCATGCCCCCCTCAACTAGGTCATTTGATCATTAGGGTTATGTTGTACTGTTCAACAACCACCATTTTAATATATTATAATTTTCCTATGAAATTTATTATATTAAAATAGGGACTCTTTAGTTTTAAAATCCCTTTGATTTTATTTCTTAAAAAAAAATCAACATAAAAATTGTTAGTAAAGTCCTATAACCAAAATTTAATACTTTTCTTTTTAACCAAAACCCAAGTATTAAACCTTGATTATCCAAAAAAAACCATAAGGAAAAGTCCCCGGACTCGATGACAAAACTAGTGCCTTTCTAAAAGACCCTGCATCCATTACAATCTCATAATCTGCTATCATATACGTTCATGCCCCATTACCTTTGCCAATTTGCAATCAGACTCAGACCCGATGGAAAAATCAACTACAATTTATAAAATCCTGCATCCGCAGGCTATCACAAATTTCGTTAGGAAAAGCACTTTGCCACTTCCCAATTGTGATATGCCATATAACCGGACCCATTGTGATTATAAAACAAATTTAAATCAATATCATGTCCGCACAATCGCAAATTTCCAAGAGTAATGCCTCATTTGAATTGTGATTGCGATATCCTTCCTCATGGTGATTGTGATATGATGTCATCAGTGATGTCATCTACCATGTCACCATTCCACATAGATCTGCCACATCATAGTGACATCACCATTGCGTCATCCCTTATATCACCCCGCATATCGTAAATTGCAAGTCTTTAAGCTACCTATTAAAGTCTTCCACTCCTTAACTTCAATTGCGATATTCCCGAGTATTGTGATCTGCGATTAAGCTTCGAACACTGATTGAGATATAAAATCCCGACTTGCCTTGATTTAATAAATGACTCAGATCTGCCTGGATCAATGGCGGAGAAGACTTTGGATCCCCTTGCACTCATTTTAAGTTTCTCAGGGGGAGGGGGGGTCCCGAAAAGTGGTTTTTTGTCTATGCCATATATACACGTGCCACTCCTTTATTCTTTCAAACCCTCCTCTTCACAAACCACTTACCACTTCCGACCCCCTCCGAAAAAACCATTAGCCATCCACCTTTTCGTGATTACGATTGTGATTTTATTTGAAGTACTCCCGGCCTCCAAGCGATTGTGATTATTATGAGTTATACCCCTGGTCTAAAAGCGATATGTGATAGGACTATAAAGTCCCCCTCTCTTACCAACATAACTCACTCTGCATTCTTCTCCATGATGGTAGTGTTCGGGATTTATTACGCTCTACATTTTTTCTTGATTTCCTGCAAAAGGTGATTTGTTTCAAATAAAACTCACTTATCTGTCTCATTTAATTTTTACTTATCGATTCCTATTTTTCGTGTTCAGGTTCATGACAAAAGAGTACAACTGTGCTGATAAGCGACAATTTAGTTCAAACAGACAGACAAACATCTAGATAATCCGATGGAACAAAAAAAGTCGATGAAGACAACACATCACATTCAGAAATTTCTACAAAAAAAAAATGTTTTTCTTTAAGCGTTATTGAAGGGATCTATTTAAATTCCCTCAACGCTCTACACAATACATTCAATTGTTTTTTTGCTATTTAAGCTTACTTGTTGTATGAAATTAAGGTCCGAAATTTTATGAAGAAAGGCTTACAAAAGCTTGCACTACTGTACTTTCATACTTTTCTCAATAGAATGACTGGAACATTGTTTTAGGATTTTTCATAAACAATTTTGAGAAGTTGCATTTTTGTACTCCTGAAGTCATCTTTGTGAGAAGGACTAAACTACTGCTATTTCTTTTATGAGCTGAGTAACATGGATATCGTATTTCCATAATTGTACCTCTATTTTGTTCATAAGTAAATAGTGAATCTATATTTTCATATTGCTTATTACATGGTATTTAAAGAACAATGTTACATGTATTCATTTCTGATCATGGTGCCATTGATATTTTTTTTTTACATGTTAAGAAATTTGCTTTGGTATTCTGAATGTGATATGAGTTATACACATTATTTTCATTAACTATTTAATTAAAGTAATAATCTTGAAATATTTTCATTTCCATTGGTGTTTGAGAAATCTATATTGTCATTTACTTAGGAAAATCATTATAGATCGCATCTAGATAAATGTCAAAAAATCCTGGGTTATAGAGTAAATTAATTCATATGTTTTCCATTTAATTCATATATGAAAATCCATCTATTTCACTTCACTATAAGCATTACATATTCATTCAATAACCTTTCATTGGGAAATTGGTCCCATTATCCTAAGTTGGAGCCACTAAAACAGAAAAGGAGTTGTCTTAAGGTCCGGACTAGGTGGTTTTCCCCTATGTTGACGCAACGATTTTCAAGGCCTCAACACTTTTTGGTGCTAGAAGGAGGGCATACAGACTATGAATGGAAATTAAGTTTAATATAAAAACAAAAGGCCATTACAAGAGTCATTCCCCTTCCAAATCTCCTACAACTTCTAGATCTCCTCCAGAATCTCCTACTTTTAGATCAGGAGTTGTACAATCTCCTCCAAAGTCTCCTAGAATACTTCCTGAGATAACTCCTATGGATTATACTCTAGAATCAATAGAAATGATAGCTTTGATAAAGAAATTGGAAGATGTCTCCATTTCAACAAAAAAGCCTGAATGATCTGAAGTTTCTGAAGGAAGTATTACTTCTATTTTTCATGGAACTGGTGTTTTGACTTGGTCCCGAAGTGAAAAACTTGGCATCTCGCCATTTGAATTTTGACTTCAATCCCGCCGAACTAAAACTGCTACATCATATTCCCAAATACCTACTAGTGATATTACTTCATTCTCTCATTCACAAACATCTCCAATTATTCCTTTTTCATTTCTCTTTTCTCTACTGATCACTTCATCTATTTCCATTCCTCTACACAAATGACTAGTGATGCCTGAAGCATTACTATCACAGTTGCTAGTTATTCTTTCATCACATCCACCTCCCCAACTGTTACAATGGCATCTATACCATGGTCCAATCTGGGAACTGTTCAAATGCGAGCACCACTTCATCCTCTACGAAAACATCCTGAAAGATGGCTTCCCAAATTCAATCCTGATGATGGGTTACCTGCTGAAGAGCACCTTCGTAATTATATTTTAGCTATCAATCTTAATGAGGTAGATGAAGAAGATGTTGTTGTTAGATTATTCCCGTACACTCTTACAGGATCAGTAGGGTCTTGGTACTTTTCATTACCAACCAATTCTATTACTAGTTGGGATATTTTTAAAGAATAATTTTTGACTAAATTTGGTGATGATCGCTCAACCACATCTCTTATCAATGAAATTTCCAATTTAAAAACGAACTCAGGGGAAAAGATAAAATATTTCAATACCATATTTAAAAAATTGTTAAATAAAATCCCAGCTACTTCTATACCTGTGTCGATGTACAAATCAAATGGTATATTTCATCTCTTCCTTCTCACATAGAAATTTTTGTAGATAGAGCTAATAAAATTCCTTGATAGAAAACATGAAAGAAGCCGTGTCTGTAGAGAAGGGGATAAATGCACTAGAAAAGAAAAAATATCAGGAAGACAGAAAATTAAAAAGAGTTACATTTAAGGATGAATCTAAAAAGAAAGCATTTAAAGTTCCCTTTGATCTTGAAGGCTTGCAACAAGTCCTTCAAACCTTGTCTAATGATATGGTAGAGATAAAAAAACAAGTATCTGAATTTTCTTCCAAAAAACCTTTTAGAACATATAGAAGAAATCAACCACCTAATCCACAACCTCCAAACACCATCTCTAATGCAGAAACTGATCATGAAGAAGAGGAGGAAGCAATATTTTCTGCTGATGAATCCCAAGATGAACAAATAGCTGAGTTAAATGGAATGTGGGATTTTATTCTTCCTATTTCTGATAGTGAAAATGAATATGAAGCATTACCTGTTAGCACAAGAAGTAAAGGTCCAGTTGATCCTATACAACCAATTCAAAAACATAAACCTTCAACTTCCACTACTAAAGACAAAGCTGCTATTAAAAAATCCACATCCACTTCGCCCCAAGTAATTCTGTCTTCATCAAATTCTCCATATTTACCCAGAACATTAGAAGTTTCAAATACTATTGAGTACAATATAGTTGAGGATATGAAGAAAATAAAAGCAAACATTTCCCTTCATGAACTCACTAAACTCAGACAATAACATAAATTTTTACTGAAAGAATTGAATGCAGTACCTACTTCTCCTCTTCCTGCTATTGTGGTATCCAAAGCTTCTAATGGAATGGGTAAACCTCCTAGTCAAACATTATTTGATTCCTATGATGCTATTATGATAGGTGAAAATTCTTATTCACATACCCCTTGTTTTCTTTTGACTTTTGAAATATTTAATAAAAGTGCACATAACTTCTTGGTAGATTCAGGGGCTTCTTCGAATATCATGTTGTATTCAGTTTGTTTAAAATTGAAAATGTCACCCCAGAAAACTGCAGTTCACATTGTGCAACTTGATAAGACAAAAGTCAATGTCATAGGATAAATGAATTCAGTTCTTATTAGATTATCTTTGAAACTTGAAGTTTGTCAAATAATTGATATACTTGTTGCTAATATCCCGATTTCTACGGTTTAATTTTTAGTGGAGATTGGTTTGAAAAACTACATGGTCATTTTTCCACTGATTGGTCTCACTTATGGCTCCCATTTAATGGAAATCTGAATCAAACTAGAATCAACCGATAAAAACACATGAAACATTCGATAATAGATTTCAAAGGTGAAAATGAGGCAGTAGCATTTAATAACAACATTCTTGGAAACTACTCTATTGAATCATTTTTTGATAATTTTAAAGCACAAACATTACCATTTTTGAGTAAATATGTAACTTCTCAATTTGAAATTTTTTCATAGACAGAGTTTTCCAGATGTGTAAATATGTTAGAGAAACCATTAGTTAATTCTTTATTTTGGAAGCAATTCCGTTATAGGTAGTCAATTATGAATCTATTATTGAATTTATTGATCAATTTATCATTACAAGATTTGGTTTCCCTTCTGCACTTACATTTGATAATGCATCTTATTTTTTGGGTACTAGTATGATTGAATTTGCAATTAGGAGAGGTTTTAAACTCAAATATTTTGCTAATTACTAACCTTAGGGAAACGGTTTGGGAGAATCCACTAATAAAATTCTCCTTAGAATAATCAAAAGAACTGTTGAAAAAAATCAAAGAATTTGTCACAAAACTTTAATATTTTCTCTATGGGCTTATAGATAACTCTGAAGGCCTCTATAGGCACTTCTCCGTTCAACCTAGTATATGGGAAGGAAGCCATCATTCCATCACATTTAGCTCTTCCTTCATTAGCCCTAGTTCAATTTATTGAAGAAACACCTTCTTCTTCCTTGCAATTAAGAAATTCACAAATCCTAAAATTAGAAGAAGAGGAAAATGCCAAACTCACACACACCAAACATCAACAGATGGTGAAAGCTTCTTTTGATGCAAGTTCAATCACACAAAGATCCTTTCAAGTTGGAGATCTAGTTCTCAAGTGGGACAAAGCACACGAAGAAAAAGGGAAACATACCAAATTTAAAAAATTATGGCTTGGTCCATTTCAGATTGTTGAACAGATAAGTCCATCTACATTTATGCTTCAAGATTTATTAGGAAAGAGAGATTATCTTCTTGTAAATGGGCTCATTTAAAGATAAAAAAAAAAACTATAAAAAGTCACTTGCATTGTACATCCCGCTACAATTTAATTTTCCTTTAAATATTTTGTTAATAAAATGTTAAATAGTACTCTATCGAATTTTCAAACATCTCTCGAAGTTATTTTTCATTTTTTTCATTTTGAAGGTAGGAATTTTTTAAGAAGTGGTTACCAAAATTGAAAAACTAGATAAACATTATATAACTCCGAAATTTTTCTTTGCAAAATATTAAAAAAAACCCTAAAAAATTATGTCATTTTACTCTAGTTTCAGTCAAAAAATGGTTATCCTTAAAAAGTAAATACCGTCTTATGAATAAAGCACTTTCAACTTGGATTTGTCATCCAAAACCCTTAAGGAGTCAATAATCCTCTCCATCCATAAAAAAAAAAAAAAATAAAAAATAAAAAATAAAAATTAAAAAAATAAAAAAATTAAAAATAATAATAATAAATAATAAATAAATAAATAAATAAATAAATAATAAAAAAAAAAAAAAATTAGAGTGTAATTCTAAAATATAATAAATCTAAAAAGATAAGAGGTCTCATCACGACACTGCATACCATGTTCATAGGGAACCAATTAAACTAAAATTACCACACTGAACACCAAATCAGGGTAATTTCTTATGATTTTTAATTGTAAGACAAGGGGTCTCATCACGAGCCAGCTTGTTCAGTTTTAATTATTACCGGTGAATGGCATTGTCACTATATGGCCACCAAACCAGGACAATGGCTTTTTAGCATTTAAAAAAATAAAAAAATACCTCTAATTATTGCACTATTAAATGGATGGGACGTTGGATTGTTGTTGGTTAAAAGGTAACCCTGTCAAGGTTATGAACATTTGCTAGCAGTGGTGGCTCTACCTATGATGAACAAGTAAACTATAAGCTAAGACATAAAAGGCCCCCCACTTTATTTTTACAACTAATTAATGATTGATACAAGTAAATATGAGTCTTTTGATTCACGAAAGGTTTTTAAAGGAAATTGCAATTTAATGAGTTTTATAGTCAGGGTAATGCTATTTATCTAAATGTTTCAAAAATTAGTTTCCACTTCTTAAATTATTTTTACAGAATTTTTGGAAAATTTCATTTATCAGAGATAATTGGTTCTTCCAGTGAATCGCCAATTGTTGTACTATTCAACAATCCCCATTTTAATATATTATAAATTTCCTATCTAATTTATTATATTAAAATAGGTACCCTTTACTTTTAAAAATCCCTTTGATTTTATTTCTTTAAAAAAAATAAAAAATAAAATAAAATAAATAAATCAACATAAAAATTGTTATTAAAGTCTTATAACCAAAGTTTAATACTTAGGATTTTTAACCAAAACCCAAGTATTAAACCTTGATTATCCAAAACAAAACCATAAGGTAAAGACCCTGGACCCAATGACAAAACTAATTCATTTCTAAAAGACCCCACATCCATCGCAATCACATAATCTGCTATCATATAAGTCCATGCCCCATTACCTTCACTGATTTGCGATATGCGATCAGGATCGGACCTGACGGGAAAATCAACTGCAATTTATAAAATCCTGCATCCGTAGGCTGTAGCAAATTTTCCCCTTCCTGATTTCTATATGCAATATAAATGGACCTACCATGATTATAAAACACATTTAAATTAATATCGCGTCCACGCAATCGCAAAGTTCCAAGAGTCATGCCTCATTTGAATTGTGATTGCAATATCCTTCTTCATGCCAATTCTGATATGATGTCATTAATGACATCATCCTCCACGTCATTCGCCACATCACCATTCCACATAGATCTGCCACGTCATAGTGACATCACCATCACATTATCCCTTATATCATCCCGCATATCGCAAATCGCAAGTCTTTCAGCCACCTATTAAAGTCTGCCACTCCTTAAATCCAATTGCGATATTCTTGAGTATTGTGATATGCGATCGAGTTCTAAACACTGATTGCAATATAAAAGCCTGACTTGCCTTGATTTAATAAACAGCTCAGATCTACCTAGATCAATGACGGAGAAGACTTCGGACCCCCCTGCGCTCATTTTATGTTTATCAAGGGGGGACCCTGAAAAGTGGTTTTTCGTCCAAGCCATATATCCACGTGTCACTCCTTTATTCTTTTAGACCCCACGCTTCACAAACCACTTACCACTTCTGACCCCCTCTGAAAAACCATTAGCCATCCACCTTTCCACGATTGCGATTGCAATTTTATTTGAAGTACTCTCGGTCTCCAAGCGATTGCGATTATTCTGAGTTCTACCCCTGGTCTAAAAGTGATATGCGATGGGATCGTAAAATTTGCCTCTTTTACTAACATACCTCACTCTGCATTCCTCACCATGATGGTTGTGTTCGAGATTTATTACGCTCTACATTTTTTCCTAATTTCCTGCAAAATGTGATTTGTTTGAAATAAAACTCACTTATCAGTCTCATTTAATTTTTACTTATTGATTCCTGTTTTGTGTGTTTAGGTTCATGAAAGAAGAAGAAAATTGTGTTGATAAGCGACAGTTCAGTTCAAATAGATAGACTAACATCCAGATAATTTGATGGAATAAAAAAGGTCGATGAAGACAACAAATCACATTAAAAAATTTCTACCAAAAAAATTTTCTTTTCCTTAAGCGTTATTGAAGTGATCTGTTTAAATGCCCTCAATGCTGTACACAATAGATTCAATTGTTTTTATGCTATTTAAACTTACTTCTTGTTTGAAATTAAGGTCTGGAATTTTACGAAGAAAGGCTTATGAAAGCTTGCACTACTGTACTTTCGTACTTTTCTCAATAGAATGACTAGCACATTGTTTTAGGAATTTTCATAAAGAATTTGAGAAGTTGCATTTATGTACTCTCGAAGTTATCTTTGTGAGAAGGAATAAACTGCTGCTATTTCTTTTATGAGCTAAGCAACGTGCATATGGTATTTCTATCGTTGTACCTCTATTTTTTTCATAAGTAAATAATGAATTTATCTTTTCAAATTTCGTATTACATGGTATTTAAAGAACAGTGTTACATGTATTCATTTATGATCATGCTGCCATTGATATTTTTTTTTACATGCTAAGAAATTTTGTTTGATATTTTGGATGTGATACACATTATTTTGATTAACTATTTAATCAAAGTAATCATCTTGAAATATTTTCATTTTCATTGGTGTTTGAGCAATCTATATTGTCATTTACTAAGGAAAATCATTATAGATCGCATCCAGATAAATGTTAAACAATCCCAGGTTATAGAGTAGATTAATGCATATGTTTTCCATTTAAATCATATCTACAAATCCAACTATTTCACTTTACTATAAGAATTACACATTCATTCAATAACCTTTCATTGGGAAACTGGTCCCATTATCCCTAGTCGGAGCCACTACCTAAACGAAAAAGGAGTTGTCTTAAGGTCTGGACCAGATGGTTTTCCCCCGTGTTGACACAATTATTTTCGAGGCCTCAACAGGTTCTAATACCATTATTCTACAGAATTAGGTGGAATTAACTACTGAAAGTGCAATTCAAAATCTAGCCCTAGTGTAGAAAAAACACAGTTATGCCACTGAATCAATTCATGAAAAAAACATGAGTTAAGCTACCTACAAAAAGGAAACTATACTAATTGCAATAAATCATCTAGCTATCAAAGTCACTTGAAAACATAAGATTATTCTACCATTTCACAACTCAATAATTCATGCATCATTGATCTGATTCACACTTGGAGATTAAGTCATGTCCTAATTGCCAAATCTATGATGAAGAAACTAATGCTATTTTCTCTTGTAGTGAAGGAAAATGAATGGAGGAAATGACCTAGGTGGTACCACTGATCATGGAGTCTATTATGGGGGATCAACATACTCCTAAACTAATCTACACTGGCATTACAGGTCAAAACAAAGGCAAAATAAGTTCCTACAAGTGTGCTACAAGAAACTTCTACAAGATATTTGTATTGTTATAGGAAGCGTTGAAATTCTACAGGAAGTTTTACGAGAGGGTTTGGAGGGTAAGGATGATGTGATAAACTTATTGAAATATGGATGAAGGTTTTGGGGGATGGATGGAAGGTTACCAACACCCCTAGCCAAGCTCAACACTCCAGGAAGGCCAACTTTGGGCTAAGAGGGCTGCTCACAGTGACAAAAAAACAAAGATCAAGATAATGGTTGGGAGTTGTCAAAAGAGAGTGGAGAAGTGCTAGATGGATATGGTGAAAAGGTCCATTTCTGGCAGGTCCGATAGTATTACAACATCATGTGCACCTGTTCTTCTTTTCATTTGCAAAATATTATAACCAATGGTGGAAAAGTTGAGTTGAATTTGAAAACTATCTAACTGATGCTCAAAACCCCAATCTATGTAATTGATTCACTTATAAGCTACAAAAATCATATGAGAAACAAAATAAATAATGTAGATCTTTTTCCAAGAAATCATAAACAAGAAATAATCACATAATGTTTTTGGGCTGTGAGTGTGGATTCCTCTAGTGAGGCTCCCATGAGAGAGATGAGATAGAGGCATAATCCCAGGCTTTTTGAGGAATTATATTCTACTTAAATGCAAGAACTAATAAACATTCTAAGCTAAAGAAGAATATCAATGCACAATAGAGACCTAAGCTACTTGGGTTGGGCCCAAACCTAAGAGCCTCAGCCCTCTGAACTATCTCAGTGATGGATCAATATGAAACTTCTTATTATCATTGCAGAAATGTCAAATACATCACATAATAAATAAAAAATAACAGTCACAAGGGTTTGAGCTTAATAGCTTCTTAGCTACAACCAAAATTCGAATTATAATGAGATCCTTGGCATGTTTATTTATACAAAAGGGTAGCTACCAATAGTTCCCAAGAAAATAGAGGTGTTTGTCTCCCAAAACTCAAGAAAGGTAGATCTAGATATTTCTTGAACTGCACTATCTTGGCTGCCAATGACCTCGTCTTGCTTGGCTGCCAATGACTTTGAGTTGATGAGAGAAAAAGTGGTGATCTTGGTTGATTGAAGGATTTAATGAGGTAGAAAACCTCCTAGAATCTCTCCCTGTTTTCTACTCCGAGCTCCTACATTGAAATTATCTCAAAATTTTCCCAATTCTTGCATTTAAACCATGTTAGGCCACATGACATAACAACACATATTTTATCCTCCTCACTAAGCATAATAGAACAAAAAATGTAAATAAATGTGAGAAAGAGATAATTCTAACAATGGAGGATGGCATTATGACCCTTGTGATATACCTATTGTGAGCCTCATCACATAGCCTAAATTTGACATTTAAAAACCTTTCCTTGGTTCTTTCTTTATGGATGCAATGTAGTGCTCATTATTTCCTGTCATAAAAACACCATCTACATACACCACAAGATATACAATTGTTTTGCCAAATTTCTTGAAAAACAAAGTTGCATCATTAAGATCATAATGTTTGAAATTGAGTTTCAGAAATTCTTAGTCAATTTCTCATACCAGGCTCATGGTGCTTGCTTGAGGCCATACAAGGAATTTTCATGCTTTCATACGTTATGTTCCTAACCATTCACATCAAACCTTCTGGTTAGGACATAAAAACATTCTCTTTTAGATCTCCATTTAGGAAAGCAGTTTTTACATCAAATTGATGGAATTTCCAACTGTTCTATGCTACCATGGCAAAGAGTGTTTGGATGCCAACCCATTTTTTTGTGGGGAAAAAGACTTCTCATAGTCAACCCATTCCTTCTATGCAAAAACTTTTGTCACAAGCCTAGCTTTGTTCTTGTCATCAAAGCATCATATTCTTTCTGCATCACTTCCTTCCATTCATCATGAGAAGTGACTTCTTTGAAGGAAGTTGGTTCGAAATCTGTAGACAAATTTAGTTCAGAATCATAAGAAACATCCATATAAACAAGTGAATTAGTATTGTCTACATCACCTCCATTCTATTTGGTTGAGATTCTTGTTCCTATCTTTCCAACCTCATTAGGACGACTACTTTCAAGTGTCCTTGTCATACATTTTGGAGGATCTTTTTGAGATGGCCCAAGCTGCTTAGTTGACTGAGATGGGGCCGATTCAAGATTTAGTCTCCCAATTCTTTCAATCACATCACTCAAAGTGTCATCAATGGTTGGAGCTCCATGCGGGGGAGAGAGTGATTCAAAAGAAGATTCCACAAATTGATCCAATACAGGAACCCCCCCCTCAAGATGTGGAATCTCATGATAAAACTCTTGAAATCACTTTTCATGTATGAATCTATCCAAGCGATCAAGCTACCACTTAACAACATTGTCAATATTGGAAGATTCAAGAAATATCACATCTCTAGATATTATAAACTTCTTATTCACTTCATCGTAGAGAAGGTATGTTTTGGAGGTGTTCGAGTACCCTAAGAAGATACATTTGTGACTCCTTGCACCAAGTTTGTTTCTCTATTCGTTGGGTATCAAGGCATAACAGGTGGAACCAAAAATTTTGAGATGCCTTGCCGAAGGAATGTGGCCATACCACATTTCATAGGTAGTTTTTTTTTTCTTTATAGAATCAAATGGACACTTATTCTTTATATACACAACACATATAACTGCATCAGCCCAAAACATCATGGAATGTACCATATTTAAGATTGTCATGTTCATTCTTTTATCTACTCTGTTCTGTTGGGGATTATAAGGTGTGATTTCTTGATGTTTTATCCCATGCTGGCGAAGATAGTTTTCAAATTCATTTGAAGTGTATTCTTTTCCATTATTAGTATGACTAGAGACAATATGAGATTTTTCATCATTTTCAATCCATGCATGAAAGTTCTTAAACATTTCAAAAGCTTCATACTTTTTCTTCAATAAATAAACCCAACAAATTCTGGTGTTGTCATCAATAAATGTCAACATATATTTATTACCATTTGCAGAATGAATAAGCATTGGGCGACATAAATAAAAATGAATGAGTTTAATTTTTCTATGTGCTTTGGAATTAGAATCATGAAAAGATTGTTTGATGTGCTTTCCTAAGACATAAGCATCACATTGTTTAAGTTTCCTAGGAATTGTAGGCAAACGAGTAACACAATTTTTCTTCAACAAATAGAGGCTATCATAGTTCAAGTGTCCAAATACAACATTTCATAAAATACTTGATGGAAATGTACCTTCATCATAGTGAGAAGTATATGAAAAGTTATGTGCACGAAAAGAGGTTCCTTGCAACTTTATAAGTATTTCTTCCTCTATCCTAGTCATGACAATGTTGGGTGTGGAGCATGATTATTTAGAGGTATTTTTTTTTTTCAGCCGGATGTATACCCTAGGAAGTTTCTACACCCCTCCACATGGGGGGAACGTGTCCCCCTCACGGGGGTCTGGGGTGGCTAATCCCCC